>PVKS010022253.1:0-34073 GCA_004027875.1 Aplodontia rufa | reverse complement strand
TATTTCATTCTTTTGGAAGTGAGGGTGAATGGGAAATATTTTCTGATTTCTTCTTCTGCGGATTTGTTGCTGGTGTAAAGAAATGCTAGCGATTTGCTGGAGTTGATCTTGTATCTGGCTACTTTGCTAAAATCACCTATGAGCTCTAGGAGTTTTCTGGCTGATGTTATTGGGTCTTCTAGGTATAAAATCATGTCATCTGCAAATAGAGATAGCTTGACTTCCTCTTTTCCTATATGAATACCTTTGATTTCCTTGTCTTGCCTGATAGCTCTGGCAAGGGTTTCAAGGACTTTTGGGGCTATATAGTCTCTCACAACTACTCACCTATGTGGTTGTTGTATGAAAGCAGCTAGAAAATACATGAAGATAAAAACCAATAGACTTGACTGTGCTCCAATGCGAATCCCTTTACAAGACATGCCGTGGGTCAGATTGGGCCGTCAGGTTGTGGTTTACCAATTCCTTCTCTGTAATATTCCACAGTTTTCTTTTCTTTAATAAGTGGTGGAGAATTTCAGACCTAAGAATCTTAGCAGATTTTATTCATTATCAGTGTCTAGCTGGATAGTGCCTATGGGTCCACTTTGAGAACCTCATCTTGTTCTCTCCTCAGTGAAGATCACCTACCCCAGGGATAAGCAGGGTTTTTCCCCATTAGCTGCAGGTCAGTTCACCAGGAAGCCAGCTCCTCTGTTCTCATCAATGTTCTCACAGTCACTTCTGCTGCTCTTACTGCTCCATTCACTTTGCTGGATCATTGCCTGGAATTTGGATGCTGCCATCCTGCCTGTGGTTAGTGCTATCTAGGTGCCTATGGGAAGAACATGGAGAGAAATCCCTGTACCTTACTTAGTCCAGTTCTACACAGGACCACTGACACAGTGGGTTAGATTTTACTAAATTTGCCAGAAGGAATTGCAACGTAGGAAAATAATTACAGTATTCCCAGAGAAAGCCATGAAGACCATCTCTCACAGGGGCAACACATTGACATATCTCCATTGTGTTTTCTCCCTCCATATCATAGAGTCTTCTTTCTTCTCTTCTTCCAGAGTGCTCCTCTCTTTCAGTCTTTCTGGGGAAATCGCACTTTACCAAGAGGGAAGCCACTCACTGGGACTATTTTCACCTTTGGGCCTTTCCATTTCCTGCCTCTAGGATCGCCTGCAGCAAAGTACATCCAGCACTGCTCCTGACTCTCAATCACTCTGTCCTCAGTCACCACACTCTTTTGTGTCTACCTTACAAATGTCTCTGTGATCTGCTGTCACTGATGTCCAGAGGCCCTGTCCTCACTCTCTGGGAATCCCCTCTCTTCCTCACCAGTCTCCTGTAATTGTCCTCATCAGTCTTATCTCCCTACCACTTCACAACCAGAGGGATGGGTCTAGAGCCAGAGTGCATTCTATCATCTCCCTGATAGAAATTCTACTGGAGGTCTCTTTCACCTACAGTGCAAATTCCCTAGCTTTAGTGAAGGAATTTCAAAATTTGGCTCTCTCCTCACTTCCATCTTCTACCACTAAATGAGGCAGACCCTCCCTTCCTGCCAACTATCTCAGCTGCCCTCAACCTCATGCCTTTGGAAACACTTTTTCAGGGCTATGAACAGGTGCCTCATCTATTTTCTTTCTTTTTTTTTTTTTTAAGAGAGAGGGACAATGAGAGACAGAGAGAGAGAAATAATCTATTTTGTTTAGTTTTTCATGTGATTTTTCATTGCTCTGACCCTTTGTTGTGTACGTGGTGCTGGGGTTTGAACCCATGTCCTCGTGCATACCAGGCAAGAGCTGTATTCACCGAGCCACCATTCCAGCCCCCTTCAACTATTTTCTTGATCCAACTGCAATTATTTTTTGAGAGAGGAACAGTGAGAGGGAAAGAAAGAGAAAATCAATTTTATTTAGTTTTTTACGTGGCTTTCATTCCTCCAAGACTTCGTTGTATGCATGGTGCTGGGGTTTGAATCCACATCCTCATGCATGCCAGGCAAGCACCATAATTATTGAGCCACTGCTGCAGCCTCACAACTGTAGTTGTGAAACCTTTCATTGCATTGAATAATAGCAGCCTAGATGCGAAGGCAAGGTGTTCATGCCATTCCTCCCCAACTCCTGCCCCAACACAGCACTCACCTTTTTCGCTTAGACTTCCAATTGGTCTAGGGTACACTAACCCACCATGTGATATTTAAAGTGGAGTACAGTTTATGTAGCATGATCTATATTGATGTTGGCTACCATTACTCTTATCAGACAATTAGACAACTCCTGTTGTAATTGCCTAGAAACAAATTATGTTGTATTAGAAAAGTATTTTCTTGCTGGGTATGGTGGCACATACTTATAATCCCAGTGACTCAGAAGAATGAGACAGGAGGATTGCAAGTTCACGGCCAGCTGTGGAAACTTAGCGAGGCCCTAAGCAACTTATTGTCAAGGCTATGAAATCCATCACAAAAGAGGACTCTGTTGACCTGGTGGTTTTCCCTACATCTCTTTTCATTCCTTTTCCTTCTTACACCTATCTTCTCTGTCTTCTCTTTCCTTCCTTTATGCCACCATTTAAAAGTGTCTCCCAGAGACACAATGTATTGAAATTCTGAGACATGGATGCGGTCCCTGATAATCTCCTACACCTGAGGTATTCAGGTGCACAGACGTAGGGAATGGATGATCAGAGAAGATATTAACATGATAAGAAACAAAAAAAATGTCTAGAAAGGGTCAGAGAAGAATACCGTGAGCAGCAATCATGAAAAATGTAAGCGTGGAACAGGAGTCTAGAGAATGAACGGCCTTTCAGTCAGTGGACAGTAGAGTGCAGCCATTGCAGAGGAGTCCGGCATGTAAACAAGTCAGTGACATCAGTGTACCAAGTGCTTGGGTAGAGATGAGAATTTAAATCAGTCTGAAATTTACATGGTAAAAAGTGGATATTTGGGGCTGCAGCAGTGACTCAGCACTTGGAGCACTTGCCTGGCATGCGTGAGGACCTGGGTTTGAACTTAAGCACTGCATACACAGCTAAATGTTAGAGAAACAATGACCAGATGAAAGAATAAATAAAGTTGATTTTCTTTTACCTCTCTCATTTCTCTTTCCCTCTCTTAAAAAAAAGTGGATATATGTAGTTCAACTTTCCTCTGCATAAACATACCAGAAGAAACTTTTTCTTTTCTTTTTTTCTAAGAGAGAAAGGGACAGTGAAAGAAAAACAGAGACTTAACTTTATTTTAGTTTTTCATGTGGCTTTTGTTGCTCCAACACTGTTGTGTACATGGTGCTGGGGTTCGAACCCATGTCCTTGTGCATGCCAGGCAAGCATCATAAGCTCTAAGTAACCACTCCAGCCCCAGAGAAGTTTTATTTCTGTCTAAAATGTTCTTGATATCATTTATTATTCCAATAATGATGAGTACATTGTTTTCCCTTAGTTCCCCCAGTTAAAATGTCCACATTTATCATTCACTGTGCCAAGCTCTGTGTACTAAAGGTTACACATCACATCTAAGTATTTTGAATTTTCTGAGATTAAAAATCAAATCTATACACTGATAATTTCCTTTATTTTTATAGGCTTCTAAATAAAATTCTTCTAGTCCACCTATTTTTTAGTTTGCTATTGCTTTGACTAATCATATGGAGAAGAAAAATTAAAAACTCAGTTTTATTACGTTGGTTATACCATTTAAATCTATGTGTGATCTGACCTAACATCTTTTTTAACCATTCAAAATAATAGCGGTTATATATCAGTGTCACATTTGTGTTGTTCCAGCAGAGTGCAGAGGTAAACTGACTTATTCATTCTCTCCCGACTTTCATACAAGGGACACAGTTATCTACTCCTGACTGAACTGTATTAGTGGATCGTTCCTTATGTGTATCCTAGCAACATTCAAAATAATCTAATAACTGGCCAGTCGTTTTCACCAGTGGACAGTACACTTTTCCCTGTGTTCACAGACACGATCTCAAGGCCATTGCTGAATCTGCAATTGACAATATGCTGTTCAACATGATTCAATTACATTTCCCTAATTAAGAAAAAAAGGTCAAAATGATCTGGAAGTAATCATATGTCCTAGGAAATAGTGTGTGGGGGAGAATGCAAAGGAATGTTTCAATTATTATCTTGTGCTCAGGAGGTTGGATCCAAGGTTAATCATCTGCTTAGCTTCATCTTTCCACCTGGCTACGTGCCTGCCTGGGTCTGGGAGAGCTGAAAAAGACCAGGGACAAATGAGGCAGTGGATGATTGAGTATGGGTCTCCTCTTGTTAAGTTTTTCCATTTATTTGTGCAATGGCACCTGGCACATTAAATGGCATCTTTAATCAGAGTGACTCAAAGAGCTTTCTAAATACCTGTTTTATCCTTATTTCATAATCAGAGGAAGAGAGACAGCTAAGTGACTTGCCCAAGGCCACAGAAAGGACAAAAGCCTAGGAAGAAACACTCAGAGAATCCTTTCTCCACCCAACCACAAACAAAAGATGTCCATCCAGCTCAAACACAGTGGAGTTCAAAGAGTCCCAGGACTGATTTGCTGTGAGGTGTGCACAGTGGATCTCAGAACTGATACTCTTTGGCTTTAGTTTTCCTTATTTTTAAAATGAATGGGGAATGGGCTAAGTTTCTCTGAGAGTCATAACAACAATGCTTCTGGGTTACAAGTTCAGAAATGCCAACCTCTTCACTTTTGCAATAATGGTGATTTGGGCAGAACTCAATTGAAATTCCCTCTGTTCTATCTCTGATAGAAAAAAATTCAAGTCAATGACAATGTTAATTAAGGGAGAAATGCTCACTGGTTTTGAGTCTTGGTATCTGCTCTCTGTAGTGGCAGTGAGTGTTCAGGACAAGTGTCACTGGGGAAGGCTAGTTGGCATTCTATTGATCATACATTTTTATCCATTTGTCACATATTTATTGGACATCTACTATATTTTAAGCCAGTGCTAGATACTTCTGGAATACAGAAATGGAAAGAACACAATTCTTACCCCCTATGCATTTAAAACCCACGTGACTATATCATTTATTTGGGTTATATATAGTAGCTCACATAGATTCTCGAAACCCAAGCTTTGTCATCTATGAAGTGAAGCTGAAAATAGCTCCTACTTTGCAAAACTAAATAATACATTTAATGTAAATTTTTTTATACAGATAAGCTCATGTATAAAAGTTTTTAAGATCTGGAAAGTAAAAGCAAGATTAGGTAGGGTGGCATTTGAATGGTGATTTGAAATCTGAGATAAATTTGTAACTAAAAGGAGGACAATAAGAGAAAAATGCATAAAAAGTCACATAAATGATCAAAGACCTGAGGGCATGCAAGAATCTGGTGCTGTGGAGCATGAGGAGGTCAGAGAGAGGAGGTGTGGTTATGCATGGTAGTTAACACTGCATCACAGTTTTGCATTTAGTCTGCAGTTGGTAAGGTAGTGTGCTTTTTAAATTAATTATTTTTGGCCCTTTTCAAATATTTCACAATTTCTGTCTTTCACTAATTCCGATTGATCTCCTGAATGAGAAAAAAAAAATCTGTGGCATCATATGTGGTGCAACTTTAAAGTTATAAAATTAACAAGATTAACTGGCATGTAGTCTCATATCCCTGTCACTGACATATTTCAAGTCACATTCATAAGAAACTATTTTCAATCCTTGTGTAGTTATTTACTTCATGGCATTTTCACTTCAATACTTTATTTCTTACCTTTCCTTTTGGCACTGTCCTGCCCTTGTTGAGATAAATGATTGTAAGGACTTTGGCTTATCAATATTTTACCTCATCTTTGCCCCCTATGTAAATTGAAAAATGATGTGTGTATTCTTGGAGTGCTTTTTGTTGAATAAAATTTTTGCAGGATATTCAAAAAAGTATCTTTCAAAAAAATAATTTCCAAGGGTTCAAGGAGTAAGCTGCTCTCAATATGCTGGAGGGCAGCCCTGAAGAGCTGGAGGAGGAAGCTGCTCCAAGTGCTTTTGAAGCACAGTGGACCCCAGCAGGCTCTGCATATGGACTGAGGCCTCGACCCCAAGGCCTCCAGACACACAGGGCACCCCTCTCAGGAATCCCAACAGAGCAGACCCCAGCAGCCTTTGTGCGCTGACCCAGGCCTCAGATCCAGGGCCTCAGGCACGGGAACTCCCACCCCTGTCACAAACCACCAGGTGCTATACATGTAGCTGCCCAGGTGCAGTCTATTCCTGCTAGGTCTAGATACATTGGGCCCATATCTGCTGCCAAAGATCACATGTCCTGTCATTGCATGCCGGAGCCCCATTCTGTCTGGACATGAGATCTCAGGACCCACCAAAACACTTGGCTGCTGTGCTTCTGCAATCTAGCAGGCTGCCACATACTCCCAACAGATTTCAAATCAATGTTTTGGGGCTTATATACAGCAAAACTAGGTTCCAGGCTGAAGCAACCTTCTGGAAGAAAGTGGTCATCACTGGGGTAGTATCTGATCCAACCCTTTGATCTGCAAAGAAGTTACCTCCAGACTTGCCTACCTTCACCTCAGGGAAACTTTATTCAAATATCCAGAAGAAGAATATAAGAATGAGTAATCAAAATAGAAAAGGTTCACCTCAAGCCCACAACTCTCCAACCAAGGAACACACAGAGAGGGAGATGAAAACCTAGAAGTAATTATCAAGATCTGATTACTAAAAGAAATAATTAAATAAAAAGAAGAATTAATGAAGGGACTAAGTGAGAAAACTTAAGAGATGAAAAACTCTGTTACCAAAGAAATAGACAACCTGAAAAAGGAAGTACAGAGCTAAAATCTTTGGTCAATCGCATCAGAACAGTGATGGAAGCATTTAATAATAGACTAACCGCTATAGATAACAGAATCTCAGCTCTGGAAGAAAGAAATTCCAACAATCAAGATAGGCTGAATAAACCTGAGTGCACGGATTACAAAAGAGAAAAAAAAAATCACAGAATATGAGCAGAATTTTTAAAATTTCTGGGGTGATATCAGAAGAAATAATGTAAGAGTAATTGGGATACAGGAATAAATCAAAACATAAACAAAAGGTATAAGGAACATTCTCAATGAAATAGTTTAAAATTTCCCATATGAGAATAGAAACAGAAATGCTCATCCAGAATGCATACAAGGATCCCCAGTAGACCTAATCAATGAGAAGTTCACTGAGACACATCATATTAAAAGTGTTCAACAAGGAAATCAAGGAAAGAATATTAAAAGTGTCAAGAGAGAAATGTCAAATAACATTCAGAGGCAAACTAATAAGGACCACATCTGACTTTTGAGATCAGATTCTAGAAGCAAGAAGATCCTGGAAGATCTTTCAATGTCTGAATGATCATGACATCCAGCCGAGAATACTCTACCCAGCAAAACTCAGCTTCAAATTTGAAGAGGAAATAAGAACGTTTCATGATAAAATCAAATTTGCAGCATTTATGAACAGAAAACTATCGTTATGAAGAATCCCCAAAGATAAACTCTAGATAGAAGAGCAATCAAAAATTCCTCAAAACCTACAAACAGAGGAAATTCAATAAAAGTGCACGCTATCAAAAGACAACCAAGAAGGCACAGAGCTCCTAGTAAATCATGATGACTATGAACGACAACCACATTACTATCCTAATACTGAATGGTCTCAATGTACCAATAAAAAGACACAGATTAGAAGACTGAATAAAAAACCAAAATCCAACCTTATGCTGGTTACAGGAGACTCAATGTACAGCCAGTGACATTCACAGATTGAGAGTGAAAAGATGGAAAAAAAAATCACCAGGTGCATGGCCCAAGAAAGAAGCTGGAATTGAAATTCTTATATATGACAAAGTAAATTTCAAAAATAAATTCATCAGAAGAGATACAGAAGGCCACTACACCCTAGTAAAGGGAGCAATACAACAGGAATATATAACCATAGTAAATATATACTCTACAAACATGAACGCTCACTCCCAAATATGAAAAAAGTACTCCATAACATAAAACCAATTGTGGATCTCAATACAATAATGCTAGAAGACTTCAATACAACATAAACAATACAACATAAACAATACAATCAATAAATGAGCCAGAGAGCCAAACAGAATTTTTTTCAACATAGGAAATTGAGCGAGCCAATGAATACATGAGAACATGTTCTATATCACTAGTAATCAAGAGAATTGCAAATCATAACTACCTTAAGATTTCACCTCATTCCAGTCAGACTGGTAAAGATGTAGAATATAAACAGTATAAAATGCTGGAGGGGCTGTGGGGAGATAGGAACACTAGTGCACTGTTGCTGGAGCTGCAGACTGGTCCAACTGCTCTGGAAAGCAGTTTAGAGATTCCTTCAAAAATTAGGGATGGATCCACCATACAAACAGCTATCCCTCTTCTAGGTACTTTCCCAGAGGAGTTAGAAATAGCACATTACAGGGACATAGCAAAATCAATGTTCATAGCTGCTCAATTTACAATAGCTAAATTATGGAACTAACCCAGATCCCCCCTCACTGGATGAATAGATCCAAAAGCTCTGGTATATACATACATACATACATACATACATAGTACATACATACATACATACATACATACACAATGGCATTCTACTCAGCTGATAGAAACAATGATATTACGGCTTTTGAAGGTAAATAGATGACAATGGAAGAAATTATGCTGAGTGAAGTTAGCCAAACCTAGAAAGTTAAGGGTTGAATGTTTTCCCTCATTTGTGGAGGCTGGAGCTAAACCCAGCCTTGGGTGAAAGGTAGTCAAACTCACATATTGGACCTACCAAGGGCATAACACACATAATATATGGGAATCATAGATATGTAGGGGGATTAGAGGATGGGAGAGGTGAGAGAATGGGATAGGGAGATAAGTTAGGGATGGATCTAGGGAGATAATAAATCAACAATGTAGCATACTCTTTATCCCCCTGAGAAGTCAAATATTATGTATGCAATCATTTAATTGTGGAAAATTCACAATCATATCCATCTATCTATCATCTATCTATCTATCTGCCTATCTACATACCTATCTATATTATGATGCCCCTAACAAACATATTTATATATTGTTAATATTTGTTAGGGGCATCATAATATAGAATAATTAAGAGACCGTGGTGTGGGCAATGTGCGGATAACTATGGTTTAAGATTAAATGCATATCATATTGTTATTTTATATGCATTTATGATTATACAACAACTCAACTCCTTTATACACATATATATATATAAATATATATATTAAAAATAAAAGAAGCACAGCCTGGAAAAATGAGAAAATAATTTCCCATAAAGAGCTTCAAATCTATCAAGATTTTACATTACTGGTGAAAATGTAAGATGATACAGTCACTTTGGAAAGCAGATTTGCAGTTCCTTAAGAGTGGACATAGGCGGCAGCCAGATGGAAAAATATATAAAATTGTTTTTCTCTTTTTCTTCTTCTCTATCTGTCTTTAAAAAAAAGGAAGAGTGGACATAAATTGATGAGATGATCCAATAACCTCCACTCCTAGGTATTCATCCATGAAAACATGCCCATACAAACATGTTCATGGCAGTACTGTTCATAACAGCCAAAAAAGGGAAACAATTCAAGTATCCATCGACTGGTGAATGCATAAACAAAGTCCATACAAACGTATGTTATTCAGCAATTAAAAGGAGTGAGTACTGATATATGCTATGATTTGAGCGAATCCCAGAAACCTTATGCTAAGGGGAAAAAACCAGGCACACAAGTCTATGTTTTGTATGATTCTATTCAGATGACATTACCAGAGAAGGTGCATTTATAGAGATAAGAAACAAATGGTTGTCCAGGATTAGGGACGTGAATTAGAGTGTGTGACAAGGTTTCTTTTATGAAATGATGAAAATGTAGCATAATGCAGACCACAATTTAATACTGCAGATATCAGGACTAAAGGAAATTTCACCTTTGATTGGGTTTTACAAAAATCTTTATGGAAAAGTAGATTTTTTCAAGTGACAATGAAAGAGTTTGCATTTGAGTTGGATCCTAAAAAATATATAGAATTTATTCAAGATCTCTTAATATCTGACTGAAAGTAAATTTCCTAAATATAATTTATGTATTTCCTTTAGAGCACTTTAGTTTTGATTAGAAATCTCCACTTATTTGGTAAATACTATTTGAAATGAACCAACCTATCTCAGATTCTCTTCCAAGTCCCTTCACAGAAACAATGATAGCTTAATTCTTTATAAAGGTAGAGTATTTTGAAAAGTTCCTCTAGCATCATTCTTTGGAATGAGGCAATTGTTTTTTTCCCACAAATATCAATCTTTTTTTCTGTTATCATTAGTTTGAAGGCATAAATAGAAATAAAAGTTCTTTTAAAAATATTGACTCAGATTTCGCTTTAAAAAAAAAAAAAGGTATTCCTGAAGTCAGAAGCCACTTTGTTGCTTAAAAACTTCTTCACTCTTGAGACCTTAGTAATATGTCCACAATATTTTGCTTTGTGCTGGTTAATGGGAAAGCTCCTTGACATAGTAACAACCAATGAAGTCCTGCTGTTAAGAGCAGCATTGTGACTTAATGCTTTCCAGTCTGACTCACAACACGTCTGACATTCTCAAACTGATGCCCTGAGTTCTGCCGGGCCCAAGAAACAGGGGGAATATGATCTTGAAGTCAGTATCAATAACCATAGCACATAAGCTCACATCCAGATGTACATTTTCCTTCATTCTCCATATGAAATGGTGAGTTCAATACTCTTCTATTTTGAAGGGAATTGAAGTTCGTGGAACAAAAGTGCTATTAATGCTACACAAATCACATTGATGTTGCAGTGGACAGTTCCAACAACTCCAGCTGGAGCTCATAAAAATCCAGAAGCCTTGTGCTTCTTAAGACCAAAAGGTGGGAAGATGCACATTAACCTCTTTGAAAGTGAAGGGAAGAAATGCTTTGAAACAAGAGGGATATAAAACAGCTCCTGTACGCACACTCCCCATCACAGAGGGAGAGCAGAATTTGAGATGGACTCAAATAGCCTACTGTGGAATCAAGTTGGGTAAAAATGCACAGCAATGATAAAGATTTGTGAAGTGACTTTTGAGGAGTGAAGGCGTTTACAACAGCTGTTCTTTTGTACGTCACTTGAATGGTTCTCTGGTCATACAAGTTGACCAGCACTTTCTGCCCCCAGTTAAGTTTGACAAAGTCATAGAAATAAAAGGTGGTTTATCAAACAGAACTGTCAAGTAGAAAGGATTCACCACAGAATTCTATTGGCTCAGCGTAGACTAGTTCTTGAAACTCAAGTATACCTAATCAAAGAAATTGCTAGTGGTTTAGAATCATGTTGAAAGACTGGTTGTCATTTTTAATATGTCATACAGTTGTGATGATAAACACATTTCAAATCAGGAATATACTTCTGATTCAAAAGCAGCAATCATTTGGTGTGTAGACCTCAAATATTAAAGTAGGCTCTGGGAAATTAAGGTGAAGATATTGTGGCTCGTGCTGAATTTTACCTAAAGGGGCATGTACCTAGATGACATAGATCATTATCCTTCACTGGCGGATGGAAGAGGGAAGGCTCATGAAGCTCACTGGAGGAAGGGAAGAAACTGATAGGTACTCAAACAAATGAAGTGTGTTACAGGACCAAGAGATTGTTCCAGAAAGAGCCGTGCTCCAATTGTCAAACCTCAAGCAACTGAAAGATCCACAAAGGGAGTCACCATATTGAGTGATAAAGTAGTAGCGAAATGTAATAAGAGTCAAACTAATCCTCAGCCTCCAACTGTCTACTTCATAACACATGAAAATGCAATGTAAATAATTCCTGTCCTTGATGTAAACTCTGTCCTGTAATATTTCATAAAAATGAAAATGTTTCTGTGTTAGTCAGTGTTTTGTTCTTTGTTTCCCCCTCTGTGATCAAAATATTCAATAAGACCAATTTAGAGGAGGAAAAGTTTTTTGTGCTGAGTTTCCACGGTCTCAGTCCTCGGTTAGGTGACTATGTTGCTTTGAGCCCAAGGTGAGGCAGAATGCCATGGTGGAAAGGTGATGGTGGAGCAAAGCTGTTCAACTACAGCAGTCAAGAAGGAGAAAGTGGAAGGGGAAGTCAGGGGAACAAGATACAGCTCCCAAGAGAATGTCCCCTGAGACCTACTTCCTCTACCCATACCCTATGTGCCTGCTCATAGTTTCCTCCCAGTACAGTAGTCCTTTCAAATTCATAATCAATTTGATGGATTAATGCACTGGTTAGGTTGCAGATCTCATAATCTCATAACTTTGCCTCTGAACATTCCTGCATTGATACGGGAGCTTTGGGGGGCACCTCCTATTCAAACCATAAAAACTTAGTCTTTTCAACTACATAGTTGAAAATCCAAGGGATTTTTTAGGTGGAATTGAGTCCAATAAATCTCTTTACAGAAAAAGAAAGAGACTCAGAGAGGTCAAGTGACTACCTCATAGAAGATTCACTATGAGTCCAGCACTAGAACTCACTTTTAGCCTTTTCTGTTACACTAAACGGTATACACTGCCTCTGTATGTTCAGTAACATTTAAGCAATTTGACTTCAACTACCCTTCCTGAGAGCTGTGGTTCTGATTTAAAGATCACTTCTAAAAACCCATAAAAGTTACTGATTCATATTTCTAGTTATTGCTGAAAAATAAACACAGTCATTTGAAAAAACATAGCAGCAAAAATTTTGCAGAGGGATCTGCTGCTGAGTTAATTGGCAAAGCTTGCCCACTCTGGATGCTTTCCTCTTAAAACTTCTTTGTTAAAGATTCAAGCATTTTTCCACTATTCCTTCCCTTTTATATTCTTCCTTAATCCTGAAAAAAAAGTAGGGAGAAGATTGTTATACAATAAACATTGAAAGGTTAGAAGAGTTGTGGTTAGCAGCTGGTCACTCACAGAGTGATAATAGCAATAAAAATAAAAGGTCACTTTGCTTACTAGGTACACAGACTTTTCAAAATCCTTTATTTGTCTAACTTATATTATCCTTGTTATGCTATTACAAAAGAGTGAATATGCTTTTCATTGCTGTGACAACAATGCCTGACAAGAACAACTAAGAGGAGTAACTGTTTGTTTTGGGCTCACAGTTTCAGGGCTCCAGACATGGTTGGCCAGTCCCATAGCTGTGGGCCTGAGCTGAGGCAGAACATCAATCATAGTGGAAAGGCATGGTGGAGGAAAGTTGCTCAGCTCATGGAAGCCAAGAAGCAGAGAATGAGGCAGCAAGGAGCCAGTGACAGAAATTCAGTTCCCAAAGGTATGTCCCCAGTGACCTACCTGCAGCCTTGCTGCACCTGCCTGTAGTTACTACTCAGAATTCCATTCAAATTATTAATCCATCAAATGGACTACTCAACCGATAGAGTCACAGCTCTCATAATCTAATCATCTCACCTCTGAACATTCCTGCAATGCCTAACGCATGAACGCTGGGAGAAGATACCTCATATCCAAACCACATCAGTGAGTGATTTACCTAGCTCTTAAAAGTCAGACACAGGGTTCCATTTTCAGAACCCAGGGAACTAATCATTGAATTACACTCTTTTTGGTGCAGAATGCAGCCTACTTTCCTGCACATTCTTCTTAGGTGTGCATTGTTAGCGTTGACACTCTCAAAGCTGCAGAATACTTATATGATCTTGTACTTTAACACTTAGTATGAATTGTTGATATTAATTGCCTCTGATAGAAGGAGGTACATGGATGACAGAGGTCCTGGGCTTAGAAGGGCTGCCTAGGTTGGGGTAATGGAATGAAGAGTAGGACTTCTCATGATTAATTATCACAATGTCAAAGACTTTACTGTTGCAGTGACACTACCGTTTTGTGATGAAGAACTAGTTTATAATGAGACTCTTGTCTAAGAGCCTGGAGACTCAACTGTGACACTTGTGCATTATGTGACCTTGGGAAAATCACCTTTCTTCCAGAATCCCAGGTTTTACTTTACAATTACTTTACAATTATCACTGTGTTTTCTTACTCTAAACACTGAGGAATTTAATTTCTTCCAGAGGATCAATGTTCTGAATAAGTACAATAGTTAACCTTTTCTACAGATGATAGTGTGGCAGGCTTGAACTCTCCATGACCAAACTGAGCTCTCCTCTCCTGCTTTTATGGTGAGTCATGGTTGAATGGCAAAGCAGGAAAGACTTCCTTCAAGATAGCTCATCATCGGCAGAAAACCACTGTAGTGCTTGCCTCACCTGACCCATTCCTTTTTCCTGCAACTTCTCCACTCTCAAACAAAAGGGACAAGGGTTTCCCATTGCCCTGTTTAACTAGGGAGGGTGTAGAGAGCGCAAAAAAAGAATTGACATAGAGATGGAAAGAGCTGTCTGAGCTGTCTCCAGGCTTCTCTACAGTCAATGAGGCTGAATGCAGAGATGCTTCATCATGTAAGATGGAATAAATTCCCATGAAATTGAAAATATCACTCACTCCCAGGTCCCATCACTAAAGACAAAAACAGCTTCCATCTCCACACTTGGCATTCTGTACTGGCACTTCTTCCCCTACTTTCCCTCATATTAATACTAAATAAGTTCCATGAGAACATATATTAAAGAAAGAGTAACCTTACTGTGCAATATGCTTTGGGCTTCTGGAGATATCAGAACTGTGCAAGTAGATAGGGGTGGATGGGTGGAGAGATATGCTTGGGTGGGTGTTACCTGAGAACTGAAGGAGAAAGGGAAATTAAAGAAGAATGAAACACACAGATCAAACAACAAGATTCTTGCCTGTCTTTTAGGTCATAAAAATCTCCCTTTCCCATTTTCTAAGGATATAATATAAAAGAGCCCCTAAGAGCATATTCATTTGGCTATCTTAAGTACAGATCACCTATTCTGGTTGAAAACCTTTTTTATACGGTTGATTTAACTGTAAAGAGGTACCTGAGTCAAACCTCCAGAGGCTTGGGTGTCCCATTAATAAGGACTATGCGGATGAAACTTCATCCCATTTCCGTTTTTTAAAAAGACAGAGAGAAACTCAACTTCACTTAGCTTTTCATGTGACCCTCGTTGCTCCATCACTCCTACACTCAGTTGTGTTCCTATTTCCTTTTCATTAGTCTCTGTCCTTCGAAATACTCACCATATGGAATAAGTTCAACTGATATTAATTAAATTGATAAATATATTTCCCAACACTGGGAATTTCAAGAAAAGATTAGGCAACAAAGTAAAAAATATGCAGATAATATGTACAAAGCTTTTCCTCCCTGCCTTCTCCATAATTATGCATGAAACACCAGAAAGTCAACCAGAATTTCCTGATGTAATCTGTAGTTTGATTTGGCAAGAGGCGTTGAATAATTTGCAGTGAATTTCAACCAGTTTGTAGTATTCCCAGACCTAATGCTGTCTCCGACCGAGACCGATGGCGGAGTTGGAAATTTCCACGCAGCGGGGCTATGCAGCCAGCAGATGGCGGTATGTCTTAGTTTTACACTAATATGTCAGGCAAGTCCATTAGAAATGCAGGGCGTGTTTATCGGATGGCTGTTAAACCGGCTCAAAATCTGTAAAGGACAACAGATGAGCTCTTATTTATTTATTTTTACTTGGAGTTGATGAATTTGGTAAGATTCCATAATGGGAGAATGAGCACCGCGTGTTTGTGTTGGATATGGGAACAGAGGAGGACTAGCATCTGAGATAGTTGGGCGACTGAGTTTTCTCTCCCTCATTTGCTTTTTAAAATGAGATTCCTCCTGTGTTGCCTTATGGCAGCCTGGATTTTGTCAATGTGGGACCAAAGGGTACACTGCAGCTGTTTTGTTCGTTTTCCTTTTTTCTTCTTCAGGAGAGGGCTCCTTCTTCAGCATCAGCCACATGGCACTCAGCTCCTCTGCGAAGCTGGGTCAGGGAGCCACAGCGGGCTGTGGTTGAAGGATGGGAAGAGAGAGGGACAGGGAGAGCTAAGCAACCTCTTCTGTGCTGCATCCTCAGCCTATCCTTAACAGAATAGGAGACACCTATTCTAACCCTAGGACAGCAACTGCTGCACTGCAAGCCGGCTTCCCCCTGGAAAAAGGCGGATTCATTTTCAGCTTAGGGAGACAAATTCAGCAGGTAGATTGACCTTAAAATACTGCTTGTTCTATGTGTGATCCTTCAAGGGAAATGTCAGCACCTGAGATCCAGAACATCTGGTTTCTGACCTGGAGGTGCCTCTGGCCCACTGTGATATTTAACTGTTTTCTCATCTGTAGTATGAGACCTTCTTCTGAACTAGCAGCCCTTGTTATATAGAGAATTTTTACATGTAGGCCTCCACCCTTTAACAATTAAATCAGAATCTCTATGAGAGGGACCTCAGTGGACAACTCTTTTAGGTGCTGCCTACATAATGCTGATGTAGGTTCAGACTTGAGCAGCTTTGCTCCAACCAGTGGTTTTGAAAGGGAAGCCCTAAGACCTTTAGTGTGATCCTTTCTTGAGAACTTACTAGAAATGCAAATTACTGGTGACCCCTAACAGAATCAGGTACTTTGGAGGTAGGACCCACTGATCCCTAAGCTTCAGTGGTCTGTGCATGACCCTCCATTTTCTCAATCCTGAGCCTGTGCAACTCTGATTAGAGAAAGACACTGGAGCCTGGGTTAGCTTGGACACCTGGGTTGCTATGTGGGCATCTTGTGAATGAGAAAGAATAAACCCTTATTGTGCTGTGTGACTGAAATTTTGTGTCTGTCACTGCTTTATAACCTACCCTAACCTGATTAATATAGAAATAACTGCTGGGGTTCCAACTATTTGGTGGCATTAGTGTTGATAGAAAAGATAAAGGAATGGGATAGGGAATAGGTACATATAATGGAGCTATGGGGCTGTGGGAAAGATCTATAACATGGGGGACACAGGGAACAGAGGAACCAGGAGAGAAAGGTGGGTTAGATCATCAGAGAAAGGCAGAGGCACATAGGCAGGACTAAGGCAGTCTAAGTTATTAGACTTAAATTTTATCCATTTCACAGTTCTACAAGGATATACGTGGCTGCGTCATACTAGGGCAGTTTGAGAAATGTGTCCTTACCTTGTTATACATGACATGCCTTTTTTGCTATACCTTGTTTGCACATGTCAAAAACAGGAATGACACTGAGGTAAAAAGAATTCAACCTTATATCATGAAGTATCCAAAATACACCTGCATTTGGTATTATAATGTCTAAAAATTGAAGTCTCGGTTTTTACCCTGTAAAGTCTGCCCTGTAGTTCTGGATTGTCTTAGTGAGACTGAGACTTGGGTGTGGCCTTTGACTGCTGTAAGAGCTCAAGCCTGAGAAAGCATTCTACTTACCTTTAGACCCCTTCCAAACTGACTACTTGGCTCTCTGCGACAGAAACTGCACCCTTTCTGCTCTTCCTCTAAGGCAAGTGTCCCTGGGGATGGTCTCTCTGTGTAACTGCTCTTCCCTTTATATAGTAGCCACCACTTGTTAAAGTTGCTTTGCAGGTCTGGTTCTCTCTAATTCCTGCTTCATATTCACCAATAGGAACTTACTCAGGCTTCTGTTTCATCATTTCTGCCATCAATCTTTCTTTATTATCATTCCCTCTGGACAGCAGACCATATTATTTTTGCCATCAAAATCATCATCATCACTACCATCATTCATATTGTCAACATAGTCGACAATTATTGAAATTTTACTAGATTGTTAGGGTCTGAGCTATCGATCATTGATTGAGATGTCTTATATTTGACCTTCCTGTTCCCTCAGTTTGCTGTTCTCTGCCTTGTAACTGTCTGTTGCTCCTTCATGTATGTTTTGCTCATTCCTAACTTTTCCATTTATAAGAAATTGCAGTGCATTTTTTGCCTCACTGAGGTATGACCTTTAGTAACTTTGTTTATAAACAGTGCTTTCTCTGTGACTTATGTCATCTATAAATCAGGAGTAATCAACAAGAGCTGTTGTTGTCTGCCTACAACTTGCTCCCTCTGGAGTTAGTGCTGAACATCTACCAAGACTTGATCTGATTGGGTCATTAAGATGGATGAAATAACCATATTGACTATCTCGTGGGCTGGTTATTTCAGTCATCTTAATGAGAGAATTAGATCGACTTTAAGGCACTTCAAATCCTTATTTGATGATTGACCTAAAAGCAATCAATTGCCCAAGTTGCTCTATATGAATCCTCTGCTCCACTCAACCAGTTTTATTCCTCACAATTCCCCTGAACATGAACTCTTCAACACACACACACACACACACACACACACACACATGCGCGCGGGGGTGGGGGGAAGCAATCAGTTGGTAGAGTGAGTTCTGACCCTGCAATTCACTCACTGTAGGACTATCATATTTAACTGCCTCTGCTTGGATTTCCTAACAATCCTGCATTAGACAGGATAGATGACTTTTGATTTGTGTGAACTAGAGGTCTTATATCTCTAAAGTTTACTTCTAGTCTTCATACCTTTGCTCAGCTATCATCTCTGTTAAGAACACTCTTTCTGCCCATCTAAAATCTCCACCTTTGGCAGTGCTAGTTCAAGCCTTCAACCCCCAACTCCGAAGATTTCCTTGGCCTTTCTGTGATGCCTTGTAGTACCATAGTCCTCCATCTTCCCATCAGCTAGCTCATTCTAATAAAGTTCATTCTCTACCACAACTTCACCTCTGTACTCATCAGCAGCCATCATATGGTAGGTGGGCTGCGGCTATGCCTGGTAACACCAGCAGTGGATACAATAAGAAGAGGACCTTTCAATCCCCTTCTATAAGGTGGGCTTGAATTTGAACTTAGCCCGTGGAGGACAGGAGCAGAACCAAATCCAGCGCATCACACAGGCTGGCTTGTGAGAGATCCCAGGAGGTGCAGAGCTAGCCCCACTCCATTTTTTTGTCCTGTCCTCGTTAGCCACTCAAATCCTTCTTAATTCCTCTGCAAGGAGTTGCTGAGGTGGAATTCTCTGTCTAGGATTTCTCAAAGTGTGTAAGTTGCTAAATTATGGGTAAAGAGAGAAATGCTGGAGGACAGGGATGGAGCCTGGTTCTCCTTTGGCCTTTTGCCTCCTCTGGGTTCTTTATACTGTAACACGTAGAAGTAATTATGTTGTGCCTACTTGCTTCTTGCCCTGCCTGCAATTTTAGAGCTCAAGCTTGTATGCAAATACTAGGGCCAGAAAATAATATTGATTGTTACACATATATTTGACAATACCCATGGAATGTTTTATCATCCCTGGAGGAAAGGGGAACGGTAAAACACCATGTCTTTGTTCCCCCAAATCTAGGCAAGTAAGGGAACAATAAGAACAAGCCTGACCTGAAAAGTCCAGATGCATATTATTTGGAAGGACAGTGCTTTCTCCTGTGCACACGGGGAGCTACAGCAAGTGAGTGTTACCTGTGGAGAGCTACTATCTACATGTGTACCAGCAGGGTTGCTCCTTGGGATGCTCATCAAATAATCAAAAGAAGCAAGCTAATGCTGATGATGTCACTGCTTCTGCAGCATAGTATGTAAAAATCCCTTTCTGAGCTGGAACGAGTGTGGAACTGAGGGCACTGTGGAAAGGATTTCTGTAGCTTGTCCTGCTAGCCACTGTGGGATAAAACACCCTGAGGGAGAGGAGGCCCTGTTTGGCAAAGCACCTTGAGGTTCAGAGGTGCTGTCAGCCTGTCGCCACTGAACTCTTCTTGGAACACGCACCAGTCTATTATAAATTTTCCTCAATAAACCATCTGTCTCCCACACTGTCTCTGTGCATTTTCTTTGACTTTTGCACAACCTACCCCACTGCTCTGGCACAACTGGGATGTGGACATGACAAATGTCAACCTGTCTCTTTATTTGATGTGAAGGATTTTACAATAAATTTCAGGATGTCACAGAAAAGAAAATTGTATTTCCCTGAAGACATAGATTTATTCAGTTGCCAGCTATCCTTACCACATTAACTTAAATAAAAGAACCAATTAAAAAGATCACCTGGATTCTGAGTGGGAACTTCATTCTTTCCCTAATTCCCTCTTAGGTCCTGCTTACCATAGTCATTGTTGTGTAAAATCGTAGCTAATACTTAAAAAGAAACATTTCCCACCTGGTGTTGCCTTCCCCTAGAAAGCATGCAGGGCATTTATTTATTTATTTGTATGTAAATGTCACAAAATAAGAATCACTTTTTTGACAGTAGTCTATATTGACTACTAGCACAGGAATTGGGATCTTCAGTATTTGGAGGCTATAAGGAAGATACCTTAGAAATAGTGGTGTTACTTTTTTTTTTTTTTTTTTTTTTAAAGCCAGGACTATTATTTAGAGAGCTGTCCACTTTGAGGCAGCTTTGAATAGTGGAAGGAGCAGTGAATTCTGGGCAGCTGTAGTTAGACATGGTTCTATCATGTTCTACCAAAACTCATTTTATAACTTTAAACATGATACTGTATTCCCAAACTTCGTTAGATTATCTCTAAGGTTCTTTCTAGCTGTGAGATTTTATGGGTCTGAGGTCTCTGATTTCAGAGACATATGGTCATATACAATAGGAATAGAAATCTCTGCATATGAGTACTGAAAGCAGCTCCATTTAAAAAAGGGATCATAAAAACAGTGGGCTATAAGTCTAAAGAGACTAGTGCTGTCGTCCTCATTCGGACACTAACTAATGGTGTTGAAGGGTGAGGTCTTGGGTTAGACTATATTTATGTAGTAAACATTTCTGTATACCGCTCCCTCCACACAACACCTTGCCTTTCAGATGTCAGTTGATTTACATGTCCTACAGTCCTTGAAGCTCAGTGCAGTACAAGAGCTAACATGCATGAGGTACAAGTCAGCTGGTCTAGCAATTCATAAGAAAGAAAATACTAAAGGTATAAGCTGGAGTGAGGACAGCCCGTGTCTACAGCTGTCACTAACTGTGTGCTTTTATTTCTTAGGGAAAACATAAATATCAGCTACTTTTCCATATTCTGCATCTGCCTCATGCTAAATATTTTATGTCAAAAGAGTGAACTAGTGAACTTGACAAGGCATTTAAATAAACTCTGTTGTGTTTTTAACTCTGTCAGGCATGGTGAGGTTAAGTACTTTGATGTCAAACTTATAGTTCATGGCAGACAATGCCAAGTTTTATCCAGGTCTTCACCCAATACATAAGTTTTACTGTGCTGATGTTCATGATATAGACCATGCTCTCTCTCTCATGGAACACAAACATTATGTGTGTGTGTATATATACATATATTTATGTATGTGTGTATATTATATATAGTATGTGTGTGTGTGTATATACGTAACTTTTTCTTTGAGTATTTTATGAAACGTCTGTGTATATATGATTAATCATTATTTATCAAGCATTGACTATGTGCTAAATGACTAGCACCTTACATACCTGTCATGTCATGATTCTATTCTCAGAAATAATATATAGGAATATATGCCATTATTTTTCAGAAGACAGGCTATGATTCAAACTTCTATCTCTTAAATATAAATTCCACACACTTACTCACATGGCCTGTCCTTTCTTTATTCATTTATTCAACAGATATTATTATTATATTATGTGTCAGGCATTGTGAGTCAATTGTTAAAAAAAAAAGTATCAAACAACCTTTAAAGTTCAACTTTACAAGGTCAGAGAGTCCTTATTGGGAATTCTGAGCGAAGCGAAGCTTTAGCTGCCAAAGACTTTGCAGTTGCACTTTTACTGTTTTGAGTTTGAGGCTTGGGGAACTACATGGAAGTACAAAGGTTTGACAGCACTAACTTTTCTTGAAAGCTGTGTGAATTATATAGAATCATGTAAAGTTCAGATATTTCTGTCTTAGAAAGACCTGGGATTGGGTCCACATGACTCCAAATCATTGCTTGCCCAGTGAAATGGGATAAGTTATTTAAAGTGAGACACCTACTAACCACAAACAATTTATTCTACTTTCTCAATCCCACATTAAAAATACTATGGAAATTTAAGGAATATGTCAAAATAGATCAGTATAATGAGTCTTTATGTTCATGGACAATCTTATTTGATATATTTTCTTACCTGGTAGAGGCAAGAAATATATCTCTTCGGTAAATATTTCATTATACATCTCTAGAAGATAGTAATGTAAAAACTAGCCATGTTATCATTTTTCTCATGTACAAGAAGTTAAATTAGATTTTATTTCTCATATTTAAATTTCCAATTTTCGTAAATATCATTTTCCTAAAAATTCGGATATTGTGTGTCCTCAAATGGATAAGGTGTATGCATTTTTATTGATGGCTAACTCACATGAGTTTCTTTTTAATGTAAAAGTTCCTTTTAAATATCTTTTTTGTTCCTCTGGCTTGTTAGTTGCAGGAGAAACTGGGTGTTTTTCCTGTAAACAGATGATACAGTCAAGATTTTGCTGATTGTAACAATGTGGTATTATTTACCATGCTCCTCTTCCTCTGCATTTCTTGAAATTGATCATTTGATCTGAAGGAGGCTTAATAAGATGGAGGTTCAATCTGAGTTTTGACAATTAAGCTCATAGATGGTGACTTTTTCTTCTATTATGAGACATTTACTTTCTGGATGTTTCTTTTTGATATTTGCAGCTTTTGATGCTATTGCCTTGGTGCTTTAGTTCATGTGGGAATTTTCACAAAAATAATACACTATGTTCCCTTTGCATATGCTAGCTAGAGCACTTCTCTTTTTAAATTTATTTTTATTAGTGCATTATAGTTTTACATAATGTTGGGATTAGTTGTTACATATTCCTAGATGCACACAATTTGGCAGTACAATTTGTTCAGTATTCCCCCCCATATCCCTCTACCTCCCTCCTCCCATCCCCTGATCCCTTGCCATTTTTCTGGGTCCTATATTGTTCCTAAAAAAAAATAAAAAACTCCAATACAGTAACATAATTCTTATACCTATGAAGAACATTTTATATATATATATGGCTATAGTATATACAGTGACATTTATAACTGCTTGGAATGTACCTTGCTTTACCTTAGTTCCAACATTTCCCCTTTTCCTCCCTTCTAATCATCCCTTGTTATTCTTCAAAATATTTGACAATGGGATTAAACATTTACATTTTTGTGCAGGTCTGCAGCATAGCTTGTTCAAATATCTTATGAAGTATCCTGCAACTATATCTCATAAATATTAACATTTTGCATTTTTGTTCTACGGATCTGATACATGAGTTTGTCTACTTTACTCCTGAGTCTGGGTTTAGGTCCAGCCTCCACAAATGAGGGAAACCATTTGGCCCTTGACTCTCTGTGTTTGACTAACTTCGCTTAGCACGATTTCTTCCAATACCATCCATTTACCTTCAATAGATGCAATATCATTGTTTCTAATAGTTGAGTAGAACTCCATTGTACATATATACCAGAGTTTTTGAATCCATTCATCCAGTGAGGGGCATCTGGGTTGGTTCCATAATTTAGCTATTGTAAATTGAGTTGCTACGAACATGGATATTGCTGTGTTGCTGTAATGTGCTGATTCTAACTCCTCTGGGAAAATACCCAGAAGAGGGATAGCTGGATCATATGGTGGATCCAACCCTAATTTTTTGAGGAGTTTCCACACTGCTTTCCACAGTGGCTGGACCACTCTGCAATTCCACCAACAGAGTGCTAGTGTTCTTATCTCCCACAACCCCTCCAGCATTTATTATTATCTGTCTTCTTCATCTTTGCTAGTCTGACTGGAGTGAGGTGAAATCTTAATGTAGTTTTGATTTGCATTTCTCTGATTGCTAGTGATTTAGAGCAGTTTCTCGTACATTCATTGACTTGCTCAGTGTACTGTGTTGAGAAGTTTCTGTTTAGCTCTCTGGCCCATTTATTGATTGAAGTTGTGTTTTTATTATTGAGCTTTTTGATTTCTATATAAATTTTGGATATTAGTCCCCTGTCAGAGAGATCACAGGCCAAAGGAGGTACTTGCTTCTCAACCTTTGGGTAGTTTAGTTTGTATAAGAAAGGCAGGATAATTAGTTAACTCATCCCTTCATTTACAAGTTTTCAAAATGATTGAAGGCACTACCATGTTCTAATGAATTCTAATTAGTTTTTTAAAAAAATCATTAAGAGCACATTGATTTAAACATATAGGTATTTTAATCCATTCAAATTATTACCTTCATCAAAAATCAAAATGTCTTGTTGGCCAATAAGAAACTCTTTAGTTGATTCCTGTATCCTTTTGACTAGACCCTACATGTTTTCGATGATATTAACAGTATATTTGATGGCAAGTTGTTTTTTTCTGGGTTCATCTGGTACATCTTGCTGCAATGCTCAAATCAACATTTCTCTTAGGATCCTTTGTTTCTTTTAGTATTTAAAGGCAATAATCTAGATACTAGAGGCATCTATTTCTGTTAAGACAAGCTATTTTCTTTCTTCAGTATTTTCTGAGGATAGACTGGGAATATTTTTGAAATATAAAATTCAATAATTCAAATTCATGTATGTTAGGATTTTATATACTGCCATTTTACATTTGTAATTTCATTTCTCCCATGGTAAGAATTGTTAGCTTCATCTCACATCACACTAATAGTCTCAGGAAAAAATATGATTACTGACACCATTTAAGGCTTTTGATTTACAGTAGTTTCTGTCATTAGGGTTATGATTTGGATATGTGGAATCCAAAGCTCCTCTTTTAATGCAGGAATATTTAGATGTGAAATGATTGGATTTAGAGAGTTGTACCCTAAATAGTCCACCATACTTCGAATGGACTGGGTGGTAACTGTAGGCCAATGAAGCTGACTGGAGGAGGTCGGTCACTGGCAGTGTGCCCTGGAAGTTGCATCTTCCCTGTGGCCGCTTCCTCTCTCTTTTTCTCTCTGCCTCTGAACTATCATGATTTGAACAACTGTCCTCCATTGGTCCCTTCTCTCATGATGTGTGGCCTTACCTTGGGCACAGAGCAGTGGACTCGGCTGTGTATGAACAGCTCTGAAACTGTAAGCCCCAAATAAACTTTCTTTCCTGTAATCTGTTCTCATTATTTATTTTGGTCACAGCCACAGCTGGCCAACACCTTAGGATATATTTCAATAGGGAAATATGGTCAAATACTGCATTTTAAAATGTTTTGGTATATTTGCTTCTTGTTTCATTATGAAACCAACTACATACACATTATGGCTCATTTTTCTAATTATATTTTTATCTTTTAGGAATTATTTTATAAAATTTAATTTTCTTTGTATTAATGCAGAGAATATTTACATGGTTCCAAAGACAAATAAAGAAATCAAGTATATTTAAGGAAGTTTGGCTTCTCTTTCTGTCCCTTCCACCTCTTTCCCTGTTATGTACTTAACCACTTTTTAAAATATTGTGGGATTGTAAAATGGTACCTTGATTATATATGTAGTATATCTTACAGATACATGTCATATATATTTATATATTTCTATTCTACTCATATATAAATTCAAGGTCATTTTCCTTCACCTTGTTTTCTTTATTTCCAATATTTTCTGGATATTACTCCGTAGTGATTCCTGGAGATAATTCTCATCTCTCTTCCATAGCAACACAGTAATATGTGGCCAGACAGCAGTTCAGCAGTTCATTCAACCAGTTTCTTACGGCCAAACATTTGCTTATATATAGTGTCTGGTCTCTTGCTTTTAAAAATAGTCTAGAAATGAATACCTCATTTATACTGTTGCTGTTGTTGTTGGTATTGGGTGTTGAACCCAGGGGCACTTGACTACTGAGCCACATCCCTCAAGGCTGACTTTCTTTCTTTCTTTCGTTTTCTTTTCAAGACAGGGTTTTGCTAAGTTGCTTAGGTTCTTGCTAAATTGCTGAATTGCTGAAACTGGCTTTGAACTTTCAATCGTCCTGCCTCAGTCTCCCAAGCTGCCTGGATTGCTAGGGTGTACAACTGTGCCTGGCTGTATTTTTGTATTTTCACTGACAACCTTTAGAATGGATTCCTGATATCAGAACTGCTGGGTTGCAAGATGGTTAAACGTTTTTGCAAGTTCTTTTTGCTCATGGTTATGCAATGCTCCATTCCCACCAGAAATTTAGGAGAATGCTTGTCTTCCTGCAGATTTACCTGAGAAACACGCTATCCATTTTGGACTTTCACCAATCTAATATATGAGAAATGATATCTCTTTATGGTTTTAATTTGCATGTGCCTTATTATGAGCAAGGTTGAGCATGTTTTTATATGGCCCAAAGCCATTTGAATTTCTGTTTCTATAGCTGGCTGTTTCTTTATCCCATTTTTCTATAGGGTTTCTGGGTGTTTTTCTTCCACTTTAAAAGCTATTAATATGTCAGCAACATGAATCATTTCTTCACTATATAAGTTGCAACTATATTTTCTCCTTCTGTCATTTGTCTTTTTGCCTTTCCACTGCCCTTATTTGATCCTATGATTTTCAGAAACCAGCCCATCTCACTAGGATGAGCAGAAGTGCCTTATTTTAGTCATAAGAACCAGCATTATAACATAATCATAAAAATGAGGTACTTTACAACAAAAATAGATTCTCATTTCCCTTTGAAGTCAGATTGAACAATGTTATAATAATTTAGTTTTATTCTAGCTCAACATATTAAAAACTCACAGTTTTGGATAGGTACAGTCAGGATTACCTCATTAGAAACACATTTAAATATTTCTTGTAGTTCAGCAAAATGTGCAATGTAAAGTATATTTTTTATTTACTGAAGGTTCAGTAATCCTTTCTTCTAGGTTTCAAACATATTAGTGATGAAAAGGACATATTTGTGTGGCTCTGTGCTCTGTATTCTTAGAGATGGTCAGTCAGGTGTGGCCACAAGAGCAGGCAGATGTGGCTCAGAAAAACCAACAAGGTTTATTATCCTTTCAGACCTCAGATAGACAGTCACTGCATGCTGAGAGGTTGTCTCATAGGGTGGGTGGCAAGGGGAGCAGAGAGGACTCACATGTGAGTGCCTTTATCGGAGATCAGGGTAGAGCACACAAACAAAAAGAAATGAGGGGATTTCATCTGTGTATTTGAGCTTTATTAAACCTCAGTCAGCGGCTGGAGCAGTGGCTCAGTAGTTATGGCACTTGCCTGGCATGTACAAGCATGTGGGTTCAAACCCCAGCACCACGTACACAACTATGTCAGAGCAATGAAAGCCACATGGAAAACTACATAAAAATGATTCTCTCTTTCTCTCTCTCTCTCTCAAAAAAGAAAAAAAAAAAAAAATCCCTCATCCAGCAGACCAGCAGAGGGCAAGCTGGTGAACTGTGGCAGGAGTGAGCCTTATCACACCAGCTCATCTGCTAACCCAGGCTGGGTGTTCATGGGTTGTGGGGATGCTGAGGCTGCAGGAGAATATGAAGATTTAACATTTACAATATTCTGTCATGTTTATACTGCTATAATGAACTACCATGGACTTAGTAATTTATAAAGAACAAAAATGTTCTTATAGTTCCATAGACTAGAAAGTCCAAGGTCAAGTCAAGGCACAAGCTTTGGTGAATGGTGAGGACCTGCCTCATTGATTCTGTCATCTCACAGTGACATCCTCACATGGTAAAAGGGGACAAACTCTTTCTGAAACCTCTTTTATAAGCATATTAATTCTTCCTAAAGTGTCCCATCCCTTAATACCACTGCAATCAACATTAAATTTTCAACCTAAATTTGAACCAAACTCAAACCATACACCTTCCATCTCATCTCTGAGAACTTAATGTATATTACCCTTTCCCTACCATCTTGATTGATTGCTCATGTTGATAGTTTCTCTCATTTATCAGGAACTCTCTTGACCTGACTTACCCATGTAACAATCTCACATTTCATCCAAATGTTTAATTTGCTTAATTACCTAGGTCCTGAATTTCCCTGATCATATAAGAAAAAAGACTGTGTTTGTGTGCACACACGTGTGTCTTTGGTGGGCAGAATTTGAGAGTGGGTAGAGTCTTCAAAGGATATAGCAGCTTCATCTGAATAATCCAGTTTGACTTTGTGGCTAGTTATAGGGCCCAGAGCTTTAGACTGCCTTGTGGAGATTCTCCCACAGAGAAAGAAGGTAGGGTAAGAAGATTCCCCTACATCTTCAGAAAGAACAGAAATTTACTTCTCACTGTTCTGCAAGCTGGAAAGAAGTGATACTGGGTAGAAATGCCAGAGAGTATCAAAGAAACAACTACTAATCTCCTTTCCTCTGTAACCCTCCAGAAATTTAAAGTAAAATACAATTTAGGGTTTTTTTCTTATATCATCTCTTCCTTAAGCATAGCTTTGTCGTGTTTCCCCAACTACGTCTTACTTCTTCTTTATCAGAAAGACTGTTCTCTGATCCTCAGGACCTGTCATTTAGAACACAAGTCATGTCTTTCCTTTTCCATAAACTTGCCCTCAATTAATTCAGTTCACCTTAATGCATTTCTTTTACACGACTGAACTCTATTATGGTTTTTAATTAAACTGCCTCACGGTGTATCTCCAGGCAGATCTGCGAATGAAGAGACCAGAATTTGGAAACCTTGGAGGTTATCAAAACGAAGGCTTAAAACCTTCATTTTATTCATGAGAAAGCTGCGGTGTAAAAATTGGGAGTCCTCAAAATTCTCACTTACTTCTCTGGGACAGAGCTAGGAAAGGATTTGGGTGGCTTACTCCCAATCTGGGGCTCCTTCCACCGTTTCCCTTTCAACTTCGACCTCACAAAAACTTGCTGTGTGGCCTCAGGTGGCTTGTATGACCTTTTTAGCCTTGGTTTTCTTGTTTAAAAATTTGGGCTAATATAAATCTCAGTCCTTTCACTCAGGTATACCTTGTGGATCAAGGGAAGCATATGAGTTCACATTTATGTGATTGAACATAAAATCATTTGACATAATAAAATTCTATCTGAAGGTAATATAGTGCTCTATTGAGATAGTGTGGACCAAGCTTATGTGGAATCAATATTAGTTGACAATAATGATATTGATAATGCAGCAAAGATGCCTATGTATGGGTGATCCTGGAGCTAGCAAAGTAAGGATTAAAGTGTTAAAATTGGAATGTGAGAGAAAAGTAAGAATAATAATAATAAAAAGAGAACACAAACTTGAACATCTCAAAATGACTCCCCAAAGATCCAAGGAATACGTGAGTTAAGGAGATTCCATTAAAGGAAAGTAGAGGGGCTTGTAAAACAATAGCCAATATATGGTAGATTAAACATCTGCTGCAGGTATAAATTGAATTCCACTTGGAAACAGCTGAATCCTCTCTAGAAATAACACTGTTCATAAGAACATAATGTACAGTACAGCCATGGTAAGGAGAAGACACATTAACCCATTAATTTAAGGAGTTTCAATCTCATTTTTATTTATATTTAAGCTTTTAATCCTGGAATAATTAGTCATTATGGGTGTTTAATGACTAGCTTGCTAATTGTGTATCCCAGAATGAAGCTGAGAGAACTTTCCACACTAACAAACCGGTCATTAACTATGTTAATGATCAAATTCTCCAGGATTATGACTATGATAAACCATAATTAACAGTTTCTAACCATTATTTTTGCATTTTTTTCTCTCTTTTTATTGGGAAAAAAAATTTAAAAAGATACATACTTAGGCTCAGATAAAAACAATGAATGCTAGCCTTGCTGACATTTCCACCATTAGCAAGAACAGCGTCTGAGACAAGTCTTTTTTTCTTAATCATTGTTAGAGCTCAGCAAAGTAAATGCAGGTTCTGGTCTGCCGAGCAAACAGGCTCTGTCCTGTCCTCATTAGAGCACTGTGCAACCTTCCAGCTGCCGGGAAGTTTTCCTATGGCTCTCATGCAGTAAAAATAAAACATTAAAGACGATGCTGCAAACTGCAAACTTGAGGCAAAATTCACCCCGTGGAAAAACTCCTAGGCCTTAGGAAGGCTTTCAAAACTTGAGCTGTGTTACTGAAATTTGTCTTCAGCATACTGTCCTCTTTCTTCCCCATGTAGGGTGGCTCATGCCCTCTGACTTTTTCTTCCTTTCTCAAAAACCTTCTTTCCATAATGAAGCTAGTGAATGCCAGCAGATGTGAATGATTGATCACTAAAGCTTTTACGCCAGAGTTGACATCTTAGCAAAAGGACTCGCTTCCCCTCAATGGCCTTGAAGGCCAGCACGGCAAGGCATAAAGGCAGAGTGGGTGGCAGGGCAGGATTTTCTACCGTGTCACCATCCTCAAAGGTGAGAACCCCAGTTTACACGGAGAATCCCATTAGCCCACACTGACTCTATTAGCTAGTAACTTTTTCCAGCTCTTCTTAAAACATTTATTTTAAAAACATTACTTATTTTAAAAAACAGTATTGTCTGAGCTCCAGAAATCTTTACAGAAAATGAGAATTAACTTTAGTATTTTGATTAGCAAATACTTTGTGTTAAGTTTTTCAAGAACAATCATCCTGATAGGAAAATAATTATTTCCAAGATAAAAATGTAATTAGAAATATTCTACAAGAACTGAAATCAAGATACAAAGAATATTATGATGAATGACACATCTTTTTTATTTTGACATTCAGCAAAAGTGCACTCACTACCTATTGTGTGTGTCCCAGGCATTGCTCTAATATACTTCTTATTGGAAGCTGCAGACTTCTTAATGATGCCAGAGAAGGAAGGTCTAATTGACCTTGTGTTGTGTCATTCACAGCAGTGAACTCATGGCAATAACAGCAGGCCAGGACACCAGCACTTATGTGTTGACAAATTATAATAAACAAGGAAGCTCTAGGGTCTAAGAGTGTCACTGTGAGCTTGGGAGGGTGAAGGCCAATGCAGTTGAGGTTTCCAGGGAAGACTTCCTGGGGAAATACAGTTTATTCCTAGAGGTTGAACTACTTTCTCCCTCTTCTCCATTTTCTTTTTTTTTTGGTAGCACTTGGAATTGAAACCAGGGATGCTCTGCCACTGAGCTACAACTTCCCCCTCTTCCTCTTCTTATTTTTTTTGTTTTGAGACGGGAGCTTTCTAAGTTGCCAAGTCTGGACTAGAACTTGGGATCCTCCTGCTTTAGCCTCCTGAGTCACTGGGATTCCTGGCTTCAGCTTTCTCTAGTTTTAAGATTCCTGAAACCCCTGAAGGACAAGGGTCTCTCTTAAGAAGTCACATTGGAAGCCTGTTTCTAACAGAATCAGAGGTTCACGGTATGTACAGCTAGATGCTAGACTCACTTTTGGGAGTAGTAAAATAGGGAGAAAAAGATGTATCTGAGTCACACAACTTCTGTCATTTGTATGGTCATGATTTTTAAATATTAGAAATTCATGATGAAAGGTTTTCATTCAGTGTACTTCTTATTGGAAGCTGCAGTCTTCTTAATGACACCAGAGATGGAAGGTCTGATTGACCTTGTGTTGTGTCATTCATGGCAATGATCTCATGGTAGGCAGTGGAGGCCCTGTTGAACTTCACACACAGAAGTTCAACATAGAAGAAGAAAGGTAATCATTGATGGAAAATGGATAAGCCCTATCTTGTGAGTTATGTCTTACCAGAAGCCTCTCCTTTCCTGGTATTCATTTTTTAAACTCGATTTTTAAACAATCATTGATTTGTTGCAAAAGTTTTCTCTAACACATTTATGCCCATATTTCTATAGCATGTTTCATAAAGCTTTCCAGTGGACACTTTCCTTTACGATAAGTGAATGTATGTGGATTTTAGGGGGTGAGGATTGTTAGTGTTTTTCTCCTTGTACTTGGACAGCTAGTGCATCCTTTGACACCTAATTATCTGACTTTTGAAAACAGCTTGTATTTACTAGGCAGTAAAACAGTGAAATGTTCAATTATGGCACCCAATTAAGTAAACTTTTTGCTTTGGTCAGCTAAAGGGAATGGAAATTTTATTTATTTTTTTTCTTTATTTTAAATTCTTTTTATCAGCTACTTGACAAGTGATGCCATTAAACTGATGTTTTTTATACTTAGATGAGACTGAAATTTAGAAACCACTGACTTAAGAAGTGTACATAATGGGGTTTTCTTCCATTTCTCTAGTTTTATTCACATACATTCTATATTTCATGGCTTTGCTTTTTTCTGCTGTCATTCTGTGTTAAAAATACAGTCAGCTTTGTATAGAATTCGTATTTAAGATGCTGAGATAATGTAAGCAGCCCCTAACAATTGATCACAATTCATTTTAAATTAGAGAATTCATTTAAATGAATTATTTGGGTCATTATTTACATAAAGTTATTTCCAAGTTTTATTAGAAATAAAATAATAAAAGTGTTGGCACTGACAAATTGGTATTTCTAATAACTTAGGTCCAGAGATGACCTGTTTTCTCTTTCCTCATATTATATTTCATTAATTTCACCAATTATTACCCTACAGAAAAGTCAGGTGTTGAATTATTGTCAAATAAATGAGAGAGGTTGGATTGTTGCATTGCACAGCATGGAGAAAACTCTATTTTATCATATGGTGAAGGAATGCGTACTGGTACAGTATGGGTAATACAAAGCTATCAGCCAAACCCAGAACAGAAGAGAAACCCATAGTCTTTTAAAATGACCTGTGCTGTCCCCTGATGTGACCAGTATTAGTCTACTTGGTCACCCCAAAGTTTTTCATTCCCCTTGGCTCCATATTCATAAGGCATTCACTTATGGTTGTTATTTTTTATTTAGCTTATAAGGGTTGGTATTTACTTTACCCCAAATAAACTTTTTAAGAATAAACACTAATTAAATTATTTTCTTATGTCTCTCAGACCCAGTATCAGCTAAATGTAGGCAAAGATAATAGCCAAATAATTTAATAACAAGCATGTTTTGGGAAAATGGCAATTGAAACTCTGTGTCCCAGTCTGAGAATGGAAGGGGTTTTTGAGGCCTCACTATAACTGGTGTTGACCCTTTAGTTGCTGGATTGTGTGAACATTCAGGAGCTGAGGGAAGAGTACCTGGAATGGTCAAGGGCAATGACTATTTCCAATCAGTTTGTATTTCATTATCTTAGGTGGACTGTCAACCTTACATATGGAAAAGCATTATTACTGTGGGAACTCAGATGTTTCAAACTTCAGCAGTCTGCAACTAAGCTATGTCTCTGTTTGACATTCAAATCATGGTGACTCCAGCTAGCTCCTGTGTTTCAAGGAGCTCAGACTGTTGCCATATTCTTCCCATATATCTCTACACATGACCAGGATGGTAGATGCATTTGTTTCCATAGATCCTTCTAGGCTATGATTGCCTACCTCAGCCAGCCATCAGCTCCACATCACCCTCAGCTCTTGTGCAATGATCCACCATTGAAAACAACCTTTCCTAAGGCAAGGTTTTATTCCTGCTTCACTCGCTTTAAATATGAGCCAAGATTCTCCCATAATTCTACAGCAATGGCTGTGCACAGTTTCTACTACTTTTAAGACCTTACAAAAGATAAAGAAAACATGGAGAAACAAATTTTGAAAAATGATAGGACTCTTCTCAAAGTCTTGGCTATGGACTTCTTAAGGACAAACTCCAACAAAACTCTTGCTGGTTTTCTGCAAGAATCAAATGCATGTAGAAGGTAATTTTGGATCAGGGCTCTTCTCAAAGTCTGGCACTCAACTCCCTGAAGCAAAGGAGGAAAGTTTTTTATTTTTATTTTTATTTTATTTATTTTTTTTAAAGAGAGAGGGACAGTGAGAGAGACAGAGAAAGAGAGAAATAACTTTATTTAGTTTTTTACATGGCTTTAGTTGCTCCAACACGCAGTGGTGTACATGGTGCTGGGGTTTGAACCCGGGTCCTTCTGCTTGCCAGGCAAGCACCAAAACCACCGAGCCACCACTCCAGTCCCTTATTTTTATTTTTTAATACCATTACCGTAGAGCAAACAGCCATCTACTTCACTTCTCACCATCTGTAAAACTATTTCCAGATTCTACAATTTCCTAAGTTGGGATCACTATTCTGGAATGTGACCACTCTACTCCACATTGCTGTGAGGCTGCTCTGTGTCCTTTTTTTTTTTTTAATTTTAAATTTTTT
>PVKS010022252.1:0-34002 GCA_004027875.1 Aplodontia rufa | reverse complement strand
CATCCACATACCCATCCACGCATCCATCTACCTATATGCCCACTCACCCATCCACCCATCCACCTACCCATCCACCCATCCACATACATATCCATCCATCCACCCATCCACCCCTCCACTCACCTGCTGAACACAGGTCCAGGATGCCTGCTGTGGGCAAGGCCCTGCCATACTCTGGGGTAACAGGAAAGAGATGGCCTAGGCCCTTCCTCCATGGAGTCAGTCTCAGGGTGGAAGGCAAAAGGCCATGATTGGGAAAACTAGTCCATGAGCAAGAGGAGCAGCAGGTGGCAAGGACAGCCAAGCTGGGGACCCAAGCAGGGGACCTCTGGCTACTGAGTCTCTTCTGTCCTCTTTCCCAGCAGAATGAAGAGTGCCCCAGCCCTGATGGGCTCGGCGCATACCTGAGCCTGGCTGGCTTTGCAGGGAAACAGCACCATGCAGTCAAGAGCTCCTCCCACGTTCATGTCCTTCATCTTTTCTCAGTACCAAGTCACCGTGAAGTGGCTCCCAAAAGGATATGTGGTGGGCTTTCAGAGAAGGGGTGCACACCTTGAAGAGTTCACCATCTGTGACAAGGCAGCCACCTCTTCCCAGGACCTGCAGGATCCCAGGAATGGCCAAGGTCTCAGGGAAGGTCTGGAAGCTTCCTAGCCACCCCACAGGCTACAGCTAAGCACCCAGCACCAAGGTACCAGCAAGTACCTCAGCAGGAGCAGGGTGAGACCAGCAGAGCCAGAACATGGCTCTACACACGTCCACCTTGTGACCCTGGAAGCCACCATCAGTGTCCCTGTGGATCAGCAGGCTGGACCTATTTCAGTCCAGTATCACAGCTGCCTCCCCTGACCTTGGGAGTGATAACCCAGCTGCAGGGCTTTCAAGCTTGACCTGACCACACCGCCCTGTGCGTGCCCTCAGCGTGGGAGGCTGAGGCCTCCTCACTCCCCCACTGTGCTGAGAAAGCGAATTCCAGTGAGAGGGGAGGGGGTGACCCTGGAAGCCCCAGGGCTGCAGAAAGAGTCAGGGGCTCAGGTTCCTGGGGATCAGGCAGGAGCCAAGGCAGGAGGAGCAGAGCAGGCTTGTGAGAGGAGTGCCAAGGTGACAGAGCCCTGGGAGGCTACAGAAGCCTCCAGATTCCGGGCAGGCTGCCTTTCCCAGTTCCTGGCCCATCCAGAACTGGCCTTCAGTTGCCCAGGCACCCATTCTACACAGGAGCTCCTAGAGGCAGCAATGACTGATGCCCTAGGGTGCCTGAGCATTGGCACACAGACAGGCTGTTTCCAGGGTGGCTATGGAGGGTGCCCAGATCTCTCTGCAGAGATAGCCTGCACAGAGCCACCAGTTGCCAGTCAGTGCCTTCAGGACTTGCTCCAGCTTGGGTCAAGGCCACGTGCCTCCCCAGCAGCTGTGGCAATGCCCGGGCCCACTGGGTACGAGAGTGCACCACCTCCCACCTACGCTGGACTCGGTCAGGAGCCTCTACCCAGAGCCACCACCAGGCTGGCTGAGGTGTTCCGCCCTCTGTCTCCCTTCACAGCTGACCCCCTGCACCACCATCTGAAGTCCCCCAGCCCACCCACCACCACCCCTTCATCTCTCATGAGCATTGCCCCTCAAGAGTCTCTGACACTTGTGACCCTGGCTCGGCATCTGTTCCTGGCACAACTACACCGTCACGGTTCAATGAAGTAGTGAACACGCGCATATACAAACCGGACTCATCAAATCTGGTTTTCCTGCCATCTTCAGATCGTGGCAGACAGAAGTCCAGGCTTTGGAGGAGCAGGCTCGGCACTGGAGTGCATGGGCACACTGTCCCTGGGCAGGACTGAGCCCGGGCTGGGCTGTGGTGCAGCAGAGATCAAGCAGGGGAGGGAGAGGGCCAGGAGCCTCGTGGGCACTACACGGGGTGAGCAGAGGACACAGTAGATGACTTCTTGCAGTTGGGATCTCTGCAGGGAAGAGCTGCTTGCACCTATTGAGGACACAAAGGAGGGGGAGATGCCACCAGGCTCCGTCCCCTGTCACCCCAGCAGTGCTGAGCCTGCACTCTCCAGCGCAGGAGTGGTGCACTATCCTGGCTGGCAGGGGTTCAGGGAAAGCATGAGGCACTCAGGGGCAGAGCCTGTGTCCCAGCACACTGCAAACTCAGGAGCCTTCACATGGAGGCCAGGCACACTGCAAACTCAGGAGCCTCCACACGGAGGCCAGGCACACTGCAAACTCAGGAGCCTCCACACCGAGGCCAGACATCCCCGGGGAATCTTAGGTGCAAGGAGCACAGTACAGCCTTCCTATGGGGGTTGATTTGCTTCCTGAGCTGCTATGACAATCACCTGAAACCAGAGGGCTCAGCACAACAGACCTCAGCTTTCTCTGTTTCAGAGCCAAGAGCCTGAATGGGGACCTCGGCTGATGCCCACCCCGCATGGGCTCATGGGCTCCTGCTGTCCTTGCTGCTGGGCTTAGGGCCCACTAGATGTCCTGAGGCCTGACTCCAGCCATCCGCACACCCTCTCCCCCTACACAAGGTCTCAGTCCCAGGTTCAGAACTCAGGATGTGGCGTGTCTTGGGGCCCCCTTCAGCCCACTCAGGGAGCAGACACTCAGTGGGCCTGCGTTGGGCCCACAGGAGGCACAGGTTTCTCTGCATTGGAGGCTGTGGGGGAGCCAGGCTTAGCTGGCTGATGGGCTGGGACTCCCTCAAGACTGTGGCCATGAGGACAGTGGGCACAGCCAGTGCTTTGGGGTGGACACACCTCCCAGGCTAGCCACCCCTAGGAGCCCCGGGGGGATGCAGGAATGTGTGGCACTGCACAGGAGTGGCCAAGGCCATGAGGCCCTGCCTGTCCTGGGCCTGGTGTATGCTGGGCGCTGTGTGACAGGGGTGCAGCACTCACTGACCTCTCTGTGCCAGCTGCCGGCCTGGCCTCCCCTCAGGTGTGTGGGGCCTTCTGGCTGAGAGGGGGCTGGGCCTGGTCCCCGTCTCACTGCCAACTCCTGGGTGGGCATGCTCACGGATGGTGCAGGCTGGAGATGCCTGGGGCCATGGCCCTGGCCTCTTGGCCCGGCTGGACTCACCAGGCTCTCTGCCCTCTCTGTGACTGTGGATCTCACTCTCTTGAGCTCTGAGTTCCTCACCCGCAAAATGAGGACCATGGCAGTTCCACCAGAGGCAGTTTGGCTGAGGGCATGGAAACTTCTGGAATGGCATCAGACACGTGGTGGCCACCGTGAGAGTCAGCCCTCTTCTGTTGCCATGAAGGTGATAGGCCAGACAGGAGACGGGAGGGCCGGAGGCCATGTCAGAGGAGGGGGCGGCCAATCTTGGGCAAGGCTGGCCACTCTGGTGGGGGGGTCTTAAGGCCCAACAGTCACAGGGAGAGGCAAGGAGGAGCCTGGACAGGAGGCCAGAGGCCCAGGGGTGGAGCCCCACGGTATCCCGGCACCTTCCACTTAGGCAGGGTGCAACCAAGGGACGGGCAAGGCAGGCCTGCTCGGCACCCAGTGACAGGCCCTGCGTGTGCCCAAGTGTGCCCAGGGTGGGGGAAAGCCGGTGGGCCTGACCCCAGCCTAGGCCTCCTGCCCTCGTCCTGTGCCTCACAGCACCTTCCTCACCCAGCACCCCGCATCCCAGGGCTGCAGCTGCACAGGCTTCCTGGGTGCTGAGGTTTGTGTGAAATAGGAAATTGGTCAACACCAGGCAGCTTCTGTATGCAGGAACAGGGCCCTGCAGGCAGCTCACTCTCGCCTATTCTGCTGCGGGGTGGATTCATGGAAACTCATCTCTTGATGATCCTAACTGTGCCAGCTGAGGTTTAAGACTTTCATGCAAAAAATGGAAGAGTTCAAGACCTTTCCCCTTCCAATCAGCCAGTGTTCCAGGTGAGCTGGATGCGTAGCTTCCATGGGAGAGGAGGGGGAGGGAACGGGGGAGAGAAAGGGGGACCCACAGGGAGCCCTCCTCTGAGCCCGGGATGCAGAGTGACATACACACTTTCCCTGGGGTGCGTGCTAGCATCTTCCCTATTTTAGAGTTGAGAAAAGGAGGCTCAGAGTGGTTAAGCCACAGATCCAAGGTCACACAGCTTGGAAGCACACAGCAGGGACTTAAGTCCTGGTCCCTCTGACTCGCAAGCAATGTCCTCTGTCTCCGACTCCCTGGGCAGCTCTTTCTCTAGCATTTGGGGTAGGGAGGGGCTGCAGACAACTCTGAAGCATCCTGGGAATTAGCATGAAGCTCTGTAACTAGGTTAGAAAACAATAATTAGTCAAAGCCTAGGGTGGGGGACTTGGTTGAATAAAAATCCAGGTCAAGACCACTGAGGATGCCTGTCCGTCTCCCCCTTGCATGGATACGCAGCACCTCTGCAGCACGGCTGAGCCTGCACAAGCCCCCTTCCCAGCCCTACCAGGGTTCTGGCTGGGAGAACGCGGCTGCCGCCATCTGCTCCCCCTCCTCCCAGCCCAGTCAGAACGGCCCCGACCAGAGACCTTGGTACCCAGCGCTCGGCTGCTGGTCCCCCAAAGTGCATCCAAATCCAGCCAGGTGGTAGGAGGGCCCCTTCCGCCCCTCTAGGGCCCTCTAGGTCCAGGCGGCACTGCCCGGCCAGGCCACATGATCGTGTGGCCCTGACCACCCGTCCTGCTGCACCAGCACCCAGCCCAGCCCAGGCCCCCAAAAGGCCTCAGCTCATCCTGCGGGTAAATACCATTGGCGGAAACCCTGGGACTCGTAGCAATGGCCTGCAAGGGTCAGAAGACCCCTTTGGGCTCCCTCTGTGACAAATTCATTTCCGACCTGAAATTCAACCTTCACCACAACCCGCCCCAAGCCCACCAACAGCAGAGATCCCAGGCCCGTGGGGCTCTCTCTGCACACACGCAGACAGGCCTCCTTCAGCACCAGGGTGTGAGGGTCGTCAGCACCACAATTCAGGATGTTCCCTGAGGCCGTGGCCTGATGGATGGGCAGATGAGCGAGTGAGTGGGTGGGTAAGGGGTTAAAATGGCATATGGATTGTGCATGGAGCGTCCATATCATCCCCAGTGATCTCCTGGGAAGGGGATAGGGTACAGGTAACAGAGAACTTGGTCAGACTGGATCACTCCCCAGGGCCCTTGGGAATGAAGAGGATCCTGGAGTGTGTCCAGGAGGGTCTGACTTGGCAGCCCCTGAGTGTGGGGCGGCTCACATGCCCGCTGACAGCATGGCGTGTTAGACAGACACCATCCCCACCATAAAGCAGTGAGAATGGAGTCCCAGGAAGGGCTAAGCTGTGCCGCAAGGTCCCATCTCTCCGCAGAGGCCGGAGCAGTCCGCCTCTGGCTGCCCCTGGATCTGTGCCCTAATGGTCCCAGAAAGTAATGGGGGTTGGGCTGGGACAGCCTATGGCTTCCCTGGACTCCACCCACTCATTACAACCCCAGGCTCTATTTCGGGAAGTGGGGGAGAGGGCCACAGGCTCCCCAGGGGCCACTGCCCTCCAGGGATCATCTAAAAATTCCTACAACACAGTGCAGAGCCTGGCGGGTGCGGGTGCGAGGATGAGAGAGGGGCATGGGGGTGGGGTCTGGTGCAGATAGCCTGCACTTGGATCCAGCCCGGCTGCAGTGTCCTGGCTCCACCACGCTCTATGGGAAAACCGCACCCGGAAAACAGACGGCAGAGCGCCGTGTGCGGCCATGGTCGGGAATCTGCTCCGCTGATCCGGCCAGCGCTCACACTCCCAGCACCAAGGACAGGACCTGAGCAGCGGCCGTGACCGCCTCACCTCCAAGGCCAAGGCTTCCCTCCAGACCTCTGCCCCTCACCTTGCTCTCTGACCTTGGCTTGCCTCCAGCCCAGAATAACCAGGGCAGGGCCCCAGCCACACTTCAGCGCTGGGCTCCTGCCCCTCCCACTGTCTTGGCACCAGTATTCCAAATGTTTGGCTCCTGAGACTTTGACCCCCACCAAGAGATTTTGAGCAAGGAGAGGGGTCAGGTTTGCAGCCAATGCTGAGCTTAGGTGCCAGCAGGCCTTGGGACTGTGGGCAGGAGGACCTTTGGGTCTGAAGCTCCCAACCATGCTCCAGCTGGGGACAGCTCCTGTCAACCTGGAGGAGAGCTTAGAAAGCAGGGGGCAAGGCAGGGGTGTGGAAGAAAGGGAGGGTCCCTGTATATGTGCCTGGGGGATAGGAGAGCTGAAGTCCTATACAGGGGGAAAGCCATTTGTCCTCAGGGACTTGGCAGGGGCCCCATGCCCAGGAGAAGGGGGCAGGCACAGAGCTCGGGCCCTGGGGGGGAAGGCACGGAAGGATCAGGATACCCAAGAATCCTGGCGGCAGCGTCCCAACCCAGCTGCAGGCAGCCTTTGACACCCTGGGTTCTCAGCTCACCTAGGGGCACCAGGACCAATGAGGATACTGAGACCCAGGGCAGGCAGGACTGGTGGGTTCCAGAGTTGCCCGGAGACAGCGGGATCTGGAGTACACGTGGGTGCGCCGCAGGGCTGAGCAGACATGGAGGGAGGCCTTGGTCCCTGAGACCCTGTGTGACCTGCACTGCATGAGGGGGTGTGGTCTTGTCCTGGCCTCCCGTGATGGGTGTCCCCGCTAGACAGCCACACAGCCCTGGACAGCCGCGTGCTAACCCACTTCTCTGCAGATCAGGCTGGAATCTGCCTCCAGGTATTTCCTGTCCCCTTGCCCTGGCCTGTTCCTGACACCGGCTGCTTCAGTTTAATCCTCCTGCTGGGTCAGCAGATTTGCCAACCACAGGTTTCTTCAATTTCTTTGAAAATAAGGAAAAAAAAAGAGAAAATCATTTTCCAAAGCATTATCTTTCTTCTCAATCAATCAAGGCGGCCGAGACTGGCTGAAGCCCAGGTCCTGTGGAGAGCAGATCCCAGGAACTCACACCCCCAGAGGAGCCCTGGGGAGGCTCAGGTGTCCCATGTGGAGAGCGACTCCTGCCCAGGGTCACCTGCTGGCTTTCCTTACCAGGACTGGGTGGCTGTGCCGATAGCAGTGGGAGGGAATCCAGCCCAACTAATGGGTAAGAAAGCTGCTGTCCACCCACGGTCTACACCCTGCCTCCCCGTGCAGTCGGCTGTTCTGAGAGCAGCGAGAAGCTGCAACCAGGGTGCAGTTGGGGTCAGGGGCCACTGCAGCCAGCTGAGGCTCCCATCAGTGACCCTTCCCACTGAGAGAAGGATCTGGAACCCCCTGGGAGAACAGCCCTAAGGAGTGGCCCAGGCTGGCCTCAGAGGGCTGCTCCACCCTCTGGGCCCTGGGGTCGAAAGTCCTTCCCTGCAGGCCTCGCACAAGGTGCTTGAAGGCGCCTGCCAGGCCCCCAGGCTGCAGGAGCACCAGGATTCCCAGCACGGTGGGTGGGCCCTGGGAGTGCACTGTGAGGGACCTACTACCTGACTGCAGTTGTGTGGCTGTCCTCCAACAGTAGGGAGGTGACCGTGGTGAAGGGAGGTGGCCATTGCTGCGGCCAGACTCAGCCATGTGCTCTCTGTGCTTCCCCATCTCCAGGGCCTGGTGAGCTCACCCAATCCACAGATGAGAAGCCTGAGGCCCGTCAGGGGCAGCTGCCCCAAGCAGAAATCAAGCTGCTGTCTCACGTTTGGCTGCTGGGCGTTAACCCTGGAGGGCAGCCAGGAGACGACACTGTCCTGGTCCTCATGGGGACTCTAGGACACTTGCTGGGCACACAGCCATCACACAGGCTCACTTGGTCTCCTTCCAACTGGAGTCCTCGTGGAGCCCTGTCACAGGGTCCCCTGTGTCCCACTCATCACTCAGCCCCAGCCCTGCCTGACTCCCGTGCTGCCCCTCCCCCATGCGGGGAGGGTACTGGCCCGTTCAGCCCCTGCAGAAGGATGCAGTTCTGTGTTCTCTGGCTGTTGCTGCCATCAACCCAGGGGCTGCTGCAGCCAGGCTCAAGCTGCAGTCCAGGTCCCTGGATGTCACCGCGCAGGTGGGCTCTGCAACTGGGTCTCAGAGATATCTGTACCTGCTGGCTCCTTCCGTCAGTGCCCAGGCCTCCAGGGGACCTGGGAGCCTGCCCTTGCCTGCCACAGCCCCACAGGACGTGGGGAGGACAGCAAGGGACTGTGCTGCTGCCCCACATTCCCCAGAGGCCTTGACCCCAGGACAGGCAGGCAAAGAGGGCTCCACCCTGCCCCCGAAATACCCCAGACCTGGAGGGCCAGGGTGTGGAGGGGAGGGGGAAGGTCCCTTGCACCCTGACCCCACCACTCCCCACTGAAGGCTGCTTGTGCATCCTGGTAGATGGCCAGGCACCACCAAGACAGACTGGAATGGGGTCCCCTTGGACCTGTCCTCATGATATCCAGACTCTCAGCAAGAGAGCCAACCAGGCACCCCTCAGCGTCACTCAGCTGATGGAGCAGGGCAGGCAGGCAGCCCTGCCCTGCAGTGGCTCCACATCCTGCCAGGGGCACGGGCTGTCATGGGCACCACAATCCCTGCTACCCTAGGGGCACAGACTCCCGGGAAACACGGCCACCTCCACCCGCCCTACCCATCTGTGGGAAGAAAGCCTGGCTCACAGTGGTTCCCAAAAAGGGATCAGGTATGTCTCAGAACTAAGGGGGATGCAGAGACACCCAGCACCTCTCATGGGGCCCCAACCTAGCAGGCGAGGCCTGAAGGCAGGAAAGGGCAGGACGGGCTCTGAGGGGCTGCCATCCCCTGCAGTCACTCTGGCTGGGACCAACACAGATGACAGTCACGTGGCTCCTTGCACCCCAGCGCCTCTCTGCTGAGCTGGGACGTGTGCAGGCACGTGCGGGCACGGATTGAACACCAAGCCCAGCAGCTTCAGAGCGGCGTGAAAGCAGATGGGAGGGGGAGGGAAGGGGAAGAAAAGGAAACAGGAGGCTGTGCGTGGACAGCTGGGTCCACTGTCCACCGTGTGAGCCCCGCTCTGTGGGTGTCCCGTCCATGGACAGCTGGGTCCACTGTCCACCGTGTGAGCCCCGCTCTGTGGGTGTCCCATCCATGGACAGCTGGGTCCACTCTCCACCGTGTGAGTCCCGCAACGTGGGCGTCCCATCCATCCTATCTACAGGTCCTCTGTGGACCTGGTTCTCATGGGGCAGTGCTGGTGGACAGCAGGCAGGGCACATGGTTTGCACACTGGCTCTCCACTGTGGAGCAGAAGCGAGGGAGCTGTCACGGTGAGGGGCCAGAAGAGTGCATGGGGACCCCGGGCACATCCCTGGGGGCTGCTCTCCCAGCAGGGGGAGTTCTGAGGGTGGGCGCAGCGGGCAGGAGGGCTGGGACAGATGAGGTGGGAGTTACTGCCATCCTGGCCCCGGCCTGCGCTGGGCAAGGCCCTGAGCTGACATCTCAGGCATCAGGCTGGCAGAGGGCCCCTCACCAGCTGCACACCCTGAGGCTTGTGCAGGTGCCACTGACCACAGAGGGCAGGACACACCAGGAGGAGGCTGGAGGGCCCCCAGGAGGCCACTCCACTAAGCCTGCAGGGAGCTTGAGGCCATCCGTGGCTGCAGAGGCTGCGGGAACTGGCAGTGGGGACGGTCGTGGACATGTGGCATGCGGAGCCAGCAGGATCCACTAAGGGACAGCTGTGGGTGTGGAGGAGGAGGGCCGGGGAGACCCTGTGAGGCCCCATGGGTCAGCCTGCTGGGGATGGAGACCCGGCGTCGGGGAGTGCCGAGGTCCTCAAGGCAGCAGGGAGGAGGGTCTGAGCCCTGGAGTCCAGAGCCAGACGCCTTCCGGGGGCCGTGCTGAATTGCCAGGAAGCAGAGCGACAGTAGCCAGGGGGAACGGGGCTGGGGCAGGTGGGGCACAGGGTCTGTTTAACTTTGTTTTTCGTGAAGTGAAATTCGGCTAGTGTTAGCCCCTCCCCCACTGGGCTGCAGTGACCTCACTGTTAGCCACTTTAAAGTGCAGCGTCCAGGGGTATCTAGTACCTTCACGGTGCTGTCGAACCACCCACTACCCAGCTCCACAGCACCTCCACCTCCCTGAAGGGAAGCCCCCCCACCCCGGTCAGTCCCTCCACCCTGGCCTGGCAACCACTGCTGTCCCCTGTCTTTGCAGGCTTGCCTGATTTAGACATTTCATAACAGGTGGCCTTTTGCCATTGGCTTATTTCCCTTAGCATGTCCTCTAGGTCCATCCACATTGTAACATGAGTCAGGATTCCACTCCTTTTTAGGGCTGAATACTATTCCACCACATGGATGGACCACATTCTGTTTATCTGTTGTCCTTCAGTGGCCCCTTGGGTTGTTCCCACCTGTTGGTAATTGGGAGTTATGATGCCATGAATCTGGGCACACACGTCTGTTTAGGTTCCTGCCTTTAATTCCTTGGGGTATCTACTGGGAGAAGGATGCTAAGCAGAAGAGGGTTTCAGAGACGGACGAATCAATGATTTGTTGCGGGGGAGGAGAAAGATTGGGGAGAGAGAATCTGAAGGTGCAGCAGAGAGCCCCATGGGTGTGGAGCCAGGCTGGGTGCTGGGTGCTAGGTGCTGTGTGCTATGGATGGAGGTGGGGCAGGCAGGGTGGAGGTGCAGAGATAGTGAGGACAGCAGGAGAGGGTGAGCACCTGTCCCAGCCTCCTGGTCCCCTGCCCTGGGGCCTCTGGCAGGATTTGGCCTAAGAGAGGCCCTGGTGGTGGGGTGGGCAGCGGCAGCCCCTCCTCCAGGCCCTCCCTTCCCTGCCGCCCACAAGAACCCCATCCTGGTCCCCTCCCAGAGCTCTGCCAACAGGCCTCTGCATCCTCTCTCATGCTCAGGTTACCCGCGGGCACCTTCTGCTGGCGCTGCCTGGTTGGAAGAGGGTGTGGAGAGGGAGGCTGGGCTGAGGCAGTCCCTGCAGAACCAGGAAACGGGGCAGGGTGCCTGCCCAGCTCAGGACCCCTGAGGTCAGAGGCAAGGGAAGGGACAGCTGCCCAAGCTTGGGCCTGAGGGAGCCGGGCCAGTGAGGGCTGGACGTAGCCAGGTTTGGGGCTCAGCTGGGGGTGAAAGAGCTGGAGTGAGGGAGAGATCAGGTTCCTGGCAGGAGGGTGGGTGGAGAGAAGGTGGGAGATGGTGATCTCAGAGGCAGGGACTTGGGGACATGCGCTGGAGAGCTGAGGGACCAGGGGGGCACTGTGGTCCCAGGGACAGACTAGGACACATGTGGGGTGCTGCCCGTGGGTAAGCCTTCGAGAGTAACCAAGGTGGGCCTGGTGCAGGCAGCCTAGATGAAGGCTGGCTTCAGGTGCCTGTGTTCCTGGGCTCAGGTGCCACAGCTCACTGCCACAGGGGTCCAAGAGTCACCACCAGCAGGTGAGCGGTTGGTTTAAAGTGAGGGATGGTCAAGGATGGCCAGAGGGCTGCCCATGTGGATATCACCGTCACCAACCACCACCACTGTACAGCAGTAAGCCCAGAGTGGTCCCAGTCTTGAGAAGGGGGAGGCACCCAGGAAGAGGTGGGGCAACGGGTGGGCTGTGGAGGGACGTCCTGAGCAGCAGCCCTGGCCTCCACCCATGAGATGCCATTTTCCAGAAGCACTTTGTCACTAGATCTTGTAGATGTCCCCACCCTGGTGAGGAATAGCCCAAACAGAACCAGATGACCTTTACTAAGATGCAGAAGGAAGAGCCGGGCTTCACGGTGGGGGCAGCTGGGGACAGGTAGGGACAGGTCATGGGGGCAGGCAGGGACAGGCCACCCCACAAGCAAAGAGTCTTAACACCTCCGCTGGCACCTCACCTGGGAGCACAGGTAATATAAGCACCCCCAGGAGCTGTCTCAGCACCCTAGCTAAGAATCCGCCATGGCTGGGAAGAGGCTCCGTGGCTGAGCACTTGCCCAGCAGGCACGAAGCCCAGGGTTCCACCCCAGTCCGCCCCAAAAAAAAAAAAAATTCATCCAGGAAAAAGCAGAGTTCCTTGTTCAAGGTCTAAACAACTCATAAACAGCTTAACTGCTACACAGCAAAATAAATAAACTCTGCTTCCAGTCCACGTGGGTGTGCTTCTGTGATCTCACAGTTGGGAGATGTTTCTAAGAGCTTCCATGTGGGATTGTGCTGGGTTTTTGATTTGCTAAAAATGACGATCAAGTCTGGTGATGCATGATCACCACCCACAGGCCAGGCACCTGAGCAGAGGAGGGCACCCGTGCTGCCATCCATGGGGGAAGGGTGCAAATCTGGCCGGGAGCACCGCCTGGTCCTTCCAGCCTCATCTCTAAAATGTGCTTCCAGGAACATGCTTCCCCAAGTGGCCACGGGAAATAGTAACCCAGAGCCTGCCCAATGGAGACCCAGCAGCACCAAGACTGTGGGCACACAGCCCACATTTATTAAGCAACTTCGTCCTCACACAAACCCCACAGGAGCTGTGTCAGGATTCCCATTTTGCAGGTGGGGAAATGGAAGCAGAGGCGCCACGTGTGTCCAGTCAGCCTGAATGGTTGGGATCCCTGGGGTCCGGAGCATGCTCAGTAGGATGATTGGCAACAGCTCAGAACCAGAAGCTACGTCCCAGTGTGTGTCCCAAGGGGCAGGCTGAGGTACAGCCATGACTCGCAGTCAGGGAGTGGGTGTCATGTGCAGCGAGTGTGCATGGGGCCCAGGAGGACACTGACCTTGGGGCCTGTGGTCCCAGACACTCAGGGGGGTTTGCACCTGAGTGGCCACCTGGCCTTCCTTGCCTGGCACTGGAAGTTTCCAGAGACGTGGGACTTCCTTGGACCCAACCAGGATAGTGCTAGGTGAACTGTGACAACTGGTCACAGACCACAGAGGCAGGGTGAGGGGAAAGGCTGTGAGCCTCCCACGCTCCGCCCTGAGGCCCCCCTGGGAGGCTGCCTCCCTGCGGAGGTTTATTTTCACCCACGATGGGATAATTACAGGGGAGAGAAGGAATCAGATTAGAGAGCAGCTCAGCCCACTTCCTCCAGGTTCCTGGTGCATTTAAAGGAACCTGAAATCCCGGTGCTTTGACTGCTCCACACAGCCACCTGGTGACACTCTGAGCAAGTGGTGCCTGCTGTGGTCCCTGACCCACGGAGGCAGGAGACTTTCGGGAGGAAGAACCCTTTGTGGTCCTGCCAAGCCGGCCACAGGTCCAGCTCCTGACCCCAGGACAGCCGGAGCCAGGGTGGCATGGGGCTCCTTGCCAGGTCTCCACTGGAGGCCTCATTCGAGCCTGGCACAGTGAGAACCCAGAGGCATCCTGACCTCCTGGTAGAGGGGATGCCTTCCCAGGAGCCCCCAGGCCTCACCTTCATCAGCTGCAGGAAGCCCCCACCCCAGTGAGCAGAACCCTCACCCCCATACACATCCTCCACTCTCCTGGATGGGGGGCTGGACGGGGCCTCTGGGAGCCAGATGTTCTGGAAGGCAGCTGTCCCCACCCTGGCACAACTGCTGCTACTATGCCAGGGACAAACTTTTGCTGCTGTCAGATGACCTGGGAAGAGCCGAAGGGGCCTTGGAGCAGGAACAGCTTCCGGGTCAGCTCTCTCCAGAACCATTCCCCTGCTCCTGTCCTGAATCCCGGCCCCTTTTTAATTAATAAGTGTAGCGTCTAGAGCAGCTTGGGGTCTACAGGAACACGGGGCAGGCAGTAGAGCCCCCTCACCATGTAGTCCTGGTGGAACACCTGGCGTTGGCACTGGTGTGCCCAGGCCTGCAGTTGTCTGAGGTTCCTTCTGTGTCCTGTCTGCGGCTTTGTACATGTCCATCCCCACCACCAGCATGTCATGCAGAGCAGTCTCACCCCACACAGCCCCTGCTCCTGCTGGTCACCTCTCTGTTCAGGGCCCTCTTGTCAAGCCCAGGTGGAGGGGGCTTGAGCCAGGACTCAGGTGGGAAGAGAGATGGGGCGGACTTTAGGGGAGCCCATGGCATGGGTAGGGCCTGGCTGGGCAGACACTCAACCCAGGCAGCAGGGGAGGACTCTCCTCATCTGCTGAAGACATCCTGCCACGCCCTTCCTGGAGCAATGATGGCCTCCCTGTCCCAGGTCCTCTCCTTGGCCCAGCCCTGCCCCCCGGAGCTCCCACTGGGTTCCCACCTGGCCCACACCTGCTGCCCCACCCAGCTGTGCTGTCTCCCAGGTCCCTCCTCAGGTGCCTCCCTACACTGCCCTGAGCCCTCATCCTGTGACCGTAGGTCAAAACGTGGCTCCCCCCGTACAGTGTGCAAGTCCTTCCCCTCCGGGACAGCTAGGTCCCTTGGGATCCGAGGGTGGCTCCCCTAACCTGAGTTGGGTCCTGCATCGCCTCCCAGGGCTGCGGACTTCTGAGGCCCTGGTGCAGGGCCAGCGCCTGGCCCTTCAGGGAGCCCTGGGCCCTGGCTCCCTCCCCAGCCCCGCAGCCTCTGCCAGCCCAGGAAACTGCTGCACCTCCTGCAGGACGCTCTACCCTAGTGCTGCTGGCCTTGGGGCAGGAGCCTGCCTCACCCCTGGGACACTGAGAGCAGTGCCCCTTGCAGAAGTGCCGGTACCCCTGGGTGGGGAGGAGCATACTGGGCACTCCCATGTGGGGTCCTCTGGGCGGCCTGGAGGGACTGGGCATTGTCATGGCACCTCTCCCTGCACATGGATTTACTCCCAGCTTGTGGATGGGGAAACAGGTCCAACCTGGGGAGGGGTCACCCAAGGTCACCAGCCACTGGGGCAAGTTGGGGCACCCGCAGCAGGAGAGGGGTCCTGATTCCAGAGACATCTCCTGCATCCGAATGCCAAGCATCCAGGAGCCCAGACCTTGGGGACAGGGTCAGCCCGGCCCAGTCAATCTTGGACCCGACACCATGCTGCCCCTGGAGTTGCGTGGCCTTGCTCTGTGGCCCTCCCTCTCTGTGGTGGCCTCCACACAGTCCCAGGTGCTCACCCGGTGGCACGACCTTTGGGCAAGTGCCTGGTGCCAAGAGGTGCCCACTACAACACCTGGCCCCACATGGGACCACCACAGGGAGGCCAGCAGCTGAGCACGGAGGGGTGACCTGGTGCAGGGAGAGGCTGAGGGAGGGGAGGGCAGGAGCTGGCCTTCTCTGGGCCCCTCATGGCCCCTGGTCCACCTGCATCCTGGGCCTGAAGAAACTGACCTGTGGCACAGCAGCTGCCTCAGGAGATGGCACCTCTTTCTCTGGGAGGGGTCGGGCAACCCCAGAGCACTGAGGATGGCCCCCACTTCCCAGCATTCACCTACGCTGAGGCCTTCCCCAGGTGCATTCTCCCAAGCTTCCTGGGCAGCGAACACCATCAGACTCCCTCCAGTTTCCAGGAGGAGGCAGCGCGGAGGGGGAAGCCTGGGACTGGCGGCCTCTGAGACCCGGCCAGGGCGGAGCAGCCAGGCCCTGCCCTCTGCAGCCTCCAGGGCAAGGGCGCCCCAGGAGAGAGCTGGCACTGCCTAGAGCCCGCCATGGTGTGGACAGCTGCTGCGGGAGCTGAGGCATGGAGCCACACCAGGCCGCTTCGGACCCGTGACACTGCAGGGCTAAAGCCCCCCTCAGAGGACCCCAGGGAGGGCCGCCCTTCCACAGGTCTCACCTGAGAGCCCAGGCCCAGGTCGGCCAAGGGCCAGAGGGGGAACAGCAGTGCATTGCCTCAGAACGGAGTCCCTGGTGCCTCTCCCCCAATGAGGGGCTCCCAGCCCATGCTGCACGCAGGTGGCACCTGTGGGCACCTACCTCCCCCACTCCCTAACACAGAACCAGCTACCCCACGTGCATAGTAGGCGCTCACCTCCGCCACATCCACACCCAGGAACTGGCCTCACCCACACATGCACACCAGGCTGCTCGCCTCCCCTAGGCGCACACTCCATGCACACACAATACTACACCTTAGGCCACCGCGAGGACATTGCTGAGCCCTAGGAAGATGAGGCAAGGCCAGAGATAAGGGTGACAGCAAACCGCCCCCTCCACCACTGCCCCAGGGCCGCCACATCAGGACAGGCAAAGCCCTGAGCAGCCAAGGGTGCCAACTGCTGGGTGCTGCTGAAATCCTCCCGCCCAGCAAGGCCACCATGACTGAAGTTTAGCTCAGTCCAGTCCAAATCCAACTCAACAGAAATCTGAATTTATTCCAGTTCCTCTTAGGTCCCCCCCAACCAATCTGCTCAGGCCTGAGAGGTGTCGGCCAGAAGCCCCCAGCCCTACTGCCTGTCCACCTGCTGTAGTGGAGCGTGGACTCCTGCCACCTCCTCCTCCTCCTCGTCGACATCACCTTCACCCTAAGCAGAGCGACATTCCCGTCACCACTACCTCACCTGCAGCTCCACCCTGACAGACAGCAGCAGTGCCGTCCACAGAGAGAAACCGAGTGACCGGGGGCAGCAAGGCCACCCAAGACCTGTGCCACCACTGGAGAGCGGCTCCTCAGCCCAAGCTCCACCTGCCCAAGCACTTAGCCGTGAGCACCTGCGTCCCTGGGACCCCAGGGCCCCGGAGCCCTTCACCTCCTCTGCCTCCCCCCCCCCGCACCGGGGACTCTGGGGCCCTTGCACCCCACCCAGGGGCAGAGCTCCATGATCAGCCTCAGCCTCCTTCCCGGGCTGGTCGCCGTTCCCCCCAGCCCCTGGTTACTCTCCCGGAAGTCAACGGTTTTTATGTTGGTCTTTCTCAAATCATCAGTAATTCCAAATATTCTAAACAGGGCTGTTTTCTGCCATCTCCACGCCGGTCATTGAAATCCACAACTCACTCAGAGGTGGAGGAGACTGCTGCTGTGGGTGGGTGGTGTCCCCCAGCCAGGACTGTGGGCCTGGAGGGCAGCGATGGGTCTGGCAGGCCCGGTGCTAGGATTGGGGAAAGCTCTGCTCCTTGGGTGTACACATGCAGGTAAGGGGACAGATGGCTTGGCTACTTTTAACAAAATCACTCATGATCATACAAACAATCAAAATCTCCAGCGTGAGAATTTTATAGAATATGGAGGAGTGAAAAGTGAACAGCGGAAAACAGGAAGCCCCAAAGGCCCCTGAGAACCTTGCCTGCGCACCGGGGCCTTTTCCTCTAGGACGACAGCGTGTATAGGATTCTGCACACACCCTCGCACTTCCCATCTCCAGGTCATTAAATATTCATTCAAAGATGAGTTTGGACTAAGATATTTTTATTATGGATATTTTCAAACCCTCGGAGAGAATCGTGTTTGGACCCCAGGTGCCCACCCCAGCCTCAACAGCGATCAGCGTTCGCCAAGCTCACATCCTCTGCTCTCGCTCACGTTTTCAGTTTTAGTTTGGTAGAATACTCTGGGCTGCACTGAGTCTCCCCAAAAGACACTTGGTGTCCTAGTGCGCAGGACCTCAGAAGCACCTTACTTGGAAGTAGGGTCGTGTGTCCACAGTCCTGCAGGAAGGTGGCCCTCATCCCACGCATCCGACATCCTTGTGAGAGGACATGAGGACACAGGCAGGAGTAGGACTGCACTGGAGGTGAGCCAGGGAGCCTCGAGGGCTGGTGGCCACCGCCAGCCGTCAGGTCAGGGAGGTTCCCGCACCTCAGAGGGCACCGTCCTGCTGACACTGGAAGTCACGTCTGGCCTCCAGGAATCAAAGCTGACACAGGCACTTCAAGGTAGCAAATGTCAAAAGGCGTTTTGATGACTGCATACTATTTCACGCCCTGGTTCACTTTGCTAGAGATATGATGAATGAAGAAAGTCACTACATGATGCCATACAGAGCCCTGGCTGAGCTGTGTGTCTATCATGAAAATAGACCTGAAAGGAACAGAAAGGAAACACGTCCAAACCTTTAATCGCTGTCACTGGGGTGCTTCAGTGTTTCGGTCCTTCCACTGGGCGGGGGTAAAAAGGCCAACAGCCCAGCTACAAGGGAGGGCAGGGGAGGGGAGAGGAGGGGAGGGGAGGGGGAGGAGAAGGAGAAGGAGGAGAAGGAGAAAAGCAAGACTAGAACCCAGAAGGCCGGATTTTAAGTTCAAGGTGCTGACCTTCACATATGGAGAACACCAAGGCACAAAAAGGTGCAGGGCAAATTTACAAATGAGTCACGTGAAAGAAAAAAAACGGTGGGAATGCACAAGTAAAGGGCAAATGAATCGATGGCTCCTCTCTGAACAGAACCTTCACTCCCTCCTTCCTGCTGAGCTCACTATGGCTCTGGTACCCACTCACTTCTTGCAAATAGTACATCCCTGCAAAGTCTTCACATGATGGTAGGAAACCTCATGCATTCCAAATAAATCCTATCATTTCAGCTCCAATCTGACTCCACAAGGAGATAAACAATGTCCCTCTGGTCAAGGTACACACCTGAGCACAGGTGCATGCAGGAATCAGCACCAGCAAAACGACTCGCGCGTGGCTTGCCCAGATGAGCCTGCCGAGAGCCACCAGGCCAGCCCCAAACCTGCAGCCCCTGGGTCCCATGCACGGCGCAGAGCAGGAACCGCGGCTGGGGCTGCTGGGGCCTCCTCGTCTCTAGTGCGCTGTCCACCCCTTCCGCGTCCACCCTCAGGGAACGTGCAAACAGCCTGGACTTGGCTTAGAATGCGGTGACAACACAGATGCGCTGTGCCAGACGCCCATGCCACCCACTAACAGCAGATGTTAGGGACGGGAGACACAGAGGGGCAGCTGGAGACTGGCCGCACCACTCCTGAGATTTACCTGTAATCAAGAGCTATTGCAAAACTAAAAGTAAATTTAGGGGGCTGTAGCAGTGGCTCGGTAGTTATGACACTTGCCTGGCATGAGTGAGGATCGGGTTCGAATCCCGGCACCACATACACAATGAAGTGTTGGAGCAACGAAAGCCACATAAAAACTAAAGTTGATTCTCTTTTTCTCTCTGTCTCTCTCTCACTGTCCCTCTTTCTTTAAAAAAAAAAAAAAGCTAATTTATTACCATATTAATTAAATAAATTGAATTAATTAAAAACATCTTTCTACAAAGGGACAGATGGAGGGCTTGAGCTTGGAAGGACACTGAGGACATTTTAAAGAAGTCATGACAGTCCCTCAGAAACGCCATTAGAAAACAGAAAGAAAGCACTTGACTTACCCATGACAGGACACTAGAGAAAGCCACAGTGCGGCTCCCTCACCTCTGCGGACGCAGAAAAGAACCGAACGGGATCCAGGTGGGGCTGCAGCGGTGGCTCAGTGGTTACAGTGCTTGCTTGGGAGACGCAAGGACCCGGGTTCAAACCCCAGCACCACATACACAGCTGAGTGTTGGAGAAACAAAGGCCAGATGGAAAATAAAGTTGATTCTCTCTCTCTCTTCTTCTTCTCTCTAAAAACAAACAAACAAGCAAGCAAAAAAGCAACCAGGATTCCGAGTGAATGAGGGATCAGCGATGACTTTGCCTGCTTCGATCTGGTTTAGCTCCAACTGAAACCACCCTGCCCAAGGGACCACATCAACAGAACAAAGGAGAGACGTGCGGGGTGACCTCAGATGCAGAAAACATGTGACAGAATTCAACCCCATTCCTTCCCAACACGCCCCAAGGACAGAATGGGGGGACCCACTCAGCCTGGCAAGGGACCTTGAGCCCACGGTTGTCAGGCTGGGCCACCGCTGCCGGCAGGGGAAGGAACGCTTGACCTGGGTTGGGACCCAGTGTGGCCTGCACTGCCCAGGGTCCCAGCCACGGCAGTGAATGAGTGAGTGAGCCAGCAGGTGCCCTAGAACCAGCGAAGGACCCAGTGCAACTGCAGACGCAACCTCTGTGGGCCTCACACTCGCGAGCTGAAATTCACAGTGGCAGTTTATAAAGCCTGATGTGCAGGTGCCCTTCTGTGTTGAAAGCTACAAACCTCGCTGAGGGCAATCAGGATCTCAGTAAACGGAGAAATGTGCTGAATCCGTGCACCAGGGTCTCAGTGTTAAGAAGGGGGGATGGGAGCATGTTGGAGTGGCTTTAGAAAACTGAAAAATAGATTTGAAAAGCCAAAAAAAGGACAAACATGAAAGGCTCGCTCAGCCCGAGGCCAGCACAGCGGAAAGCCACAGCTATCAAGCCCAAGTGGCGATGTTGTGACAGGAGAGTCCCAAAATACATCCACACACACACTGCCAGCGCATCCTCAAGAGAAGTGTCCCAGCCAACATCGGGGAGATGGTGTTCTTTAGAAAGTGCTGGAACAACCCAACGCCACATGGCAGAGGAGTACGAAACTTGGCCATCGCCTGGGACCACGGGAAGAGCTGTGAGGATGCTCAGGTGCAGGCCGCGGACCTGAAGGCAATGTCGAAGCCTGCAGAGCTCAGCCTGGTGATGTTCACTTCGCCACACTTCGTGGTCGGAGCCTGCGGACCGTGGAAGACAGCGACGCTGCTCATCAATACAGCGGAGTTCCCAAGCCTGGAGACACACCATGAAGACGAAAAGACAAGCCACTGTCTCTGGACACGGTGCCTGCGATCCCTGTCTCCAGCGAAGGTTACACACACAGAGGTCCAACTCAGTGACAAACATGACCTCGCAATAAGAGAAGAAACCAAAACTGCTCTAGGTACTCAAGAGTCTCCTTCGGAAACGTCACTGAAGAGGACGTGGGAACCGCTAGGAACACCAGAAACCATGCTCAGCACTCAAGTGGCCCAGGAAAGGGCAGCCCAGCTGCTACACCGGCCCCTGCTCCGTAAGCACTCCGAGGCAAGTGCAGCAGCTGGACACCAGCACTGGCCAGCATCCTAGGGCAACCAAAAGTGCAGCTCCTCCAGGATTCAGCCGGCTCCTACGCTGTCACGTGTCTGCGCACAACAGAGGATGCCACCAACATCGATGGCCAGGGATCAGCACACCAGCATGCAGCCCTCCCTAGCAAGGGCTGCCTCTCTGCAGCCCCAGGGGCCCCAGAGCCAGACACAGGGAGCTCAGCGTGGGAAGAGCCCAGTCGCTCACTCAGTGCATGTGCTTGTGGCCAAGGAAGAGGGACTGGGAACGGACATCAGGAGGTGAGAGAAACACTGCACAGACCCACCCACTCACTAGGAGGAACAGGGGCGCATACTGCTGTGCCTAAGTCACATCTCACAAGCCTTAAAAAGCCCTTAGGCCAAACACAGTGGTGAGCGCCTCTAATTGCAGCCACTGCAGAGGCTGAGGCAGGATGACTACAAGTTCAAGGCCAGCCTGGGCAACTCTGCAAGACCCTGGCTCAAAATAAACAATTAAAAAGGCTGGGGGTGTAGCTCAGTGGTACCGCACCCCAGGGATCAATCCCCAGTACGAATGATGATAATGACAATAATAATGCCAACAATAACAATAAAAGGACCGTGGATCCCCTCCCCTCGCCGCCCCTTCCCTGCCTTTTCTGCAGAACTCAGTGACCTCCAGCATCCTACATAGCCTACTCGACTCTTAGGATTGTTAGTCTGTTCTCCTCAACAGGAGCTTTGGCTTTTGAGATGGGAGCCAGGCACTCAGGGGGCCTCAGGTTGATCAGTGATGCACCAAGGCCAAGTTTCCTGACAGAGAACCAGGGCTCACAGCTGAGGTCTCCAGCAGTGGGCATGTGGGCATGTGTGGACAGCACGGCACACAACAAGGAAGAGGACACCAGAAGGGCTCCGCACACAGTTGAGATGGCCACTGTGGAGTCGACAATATGGAGCTGACCCCTTGAAGTTGATACTGTGGGGTTGACCTTGTGGAGATGATCTGTGGAGTTTACCCTATGGAGATGTCCTGTACAGGAGAAGGTCCTGTGGAGATGGCCCTGTTCAGATGACCCACCCTGTGGAGTTGACACTCTGGAGATGTCCCGTGTAAGAGATCACCCTGTGGAGATGACCCTGTGGAGATGGCTCTGTGGAGATGTCCCTGTATAGATGGCCCTGTGTAGTTGACCCTGTGGAGATAGCCACTGTGTAGATGGCTCTGTGGACATGGCCCTGTGGATATGACCTGATGGAGTTGACCCTGCGCAGGTGGCCACTGTGGAGATGGCCCTGTGGAGATGACCCTGTCGAGATGGCCTTGTTGAGATGGCTCTGTGGAGATGACCCTGTGGAGGTGACCCTATTGTGATGGCCACTGTGGAGTTGACTCTGTGGAGATGACCCTTGCAGATGGCCACTGTGTAATGACTCTCCGGAGATGCCCCTATTGTGATGACCCTTTGGAGATGGCCTCTGTGGAGATGACCCTGTGGAGATGACCCTGTGAAGATGGCCACTGTGGAGATGACTCTGTGGAGATAGCCCTGAGGAGATGGCTCTGTGGAGATGACCCTGTGTATATGACCCAGTGGAGATGGCCCTGTGGAAATGGCTCTGTGGAAGCGACCCTGTGGAGATAGCCACTGTGGAGATGGACCTGTGGAGATGACCCTGTGGTGATGATCCTGTGGAGATGACCATTTGAGATGACCCTGTGGAGATGGCTCTGTGAAGATTGCCCTGTTGATATGGCCCTATGGTGATGGCCCTAGGAATATTTCACTGTGGTGTTGACCCGGTGGAGATGGCCACTGTGAAGATGACCCTGTGGAGATGGCCACTGTGGAGATGGCTCTGTGTAGATGGCCCTGTGGATATGAAACTGTGGAGATGACCCTGTGGAGATGGCTCTGTGGAGATGACCCTGTGGAGAGAGCCACTGTGGTGATGACCCTGTGGTGATGACATTGTAGAGATGACCCTGTAGAGATGACCATGTGGAGATGGCCCTGTGGATATGAAACTGTGGAGATGACCCTGTGAAGATGGCCCTTAATGTGATGGCCCTGTGGAGTTGATGCTGTGGAGACAGCCACTGTGGAGATGGCTCTGTGGAGATGGCACTGTGGTGATGACCCTGTGGTGATGACATTATAGAGATGGCCCTGTAGAGATGACCATGTTGAGATGGCCCTATGGTGATGGTCTTATGGGCATTTCATTGTGGAGTAGACTCTGTGGAGATAGCCACTGTGGAGCTGGTCCTATGTTGATGGCCCTATGGAGATGGCCCTGTGGAGTTGACCCTGTGGAGATAGCCACTATGGATATGGCTCTGTGGAGATGGCCCTCTGGATAGGATCCTGTGAAGATGGCCCTGTGAAGTGGCTCTGTGGAGATGACTCTGTGGAAATGGCCATTTTGGAGATGGCCTTGTGGAGATGGCCCTGTGGAGATGACCCTGTAAAGATAGCCCTATGGTGATGGCCCTATGGAGATGGCCATGTGGAGATGACCCTGTGGAGATGGCCACTGTGGAGATGGCTCTGTGTAGATGGCCCTGTGGAGTTGACCCTGTGGAGATGGCTCTGCAGAGATGACCCTGTGAAGATAGCCCTATGGTGATGGCCCAGTGGAGATAGTCCTGTGGAATGACCCTGTGCAGATGACCCTGTGGGTATGACCATGTGGAGATGACCCTGTAGAGATGGCCACTGTGGAGATGGCTCTGTGGAGATGGCCCTGTGGAGATGACCATATGGAGATGGCCCTGTGGAGATGGCTCTGTGAAGATTGCATTGTTGAGATGGACCTATGGTGATGGCCTTATGGGTATTTCACTGTGGAGTAGACCATGTGGAGATGGCCACTGTGGAGATGGCTCTGTGTAGATGGCCCTCTGGATATGACCCTGTGGAGTTGACCCTGTGCATATGGCCACTGCGGAGATGACCTGTGGAGGTGGCCACTTTGCAGATGGCCACTGTGGAGATGGCCCTCTGGAGATGACCCTGTGGAGATGGCCCTGTGGAGATGACCCAGTGGAGATGGCCCTGTGGAGATGACTTTGCAGATATGACCCTGTGAAGATGGTCCTATGGTGATGGCCCTGTGGAGTTGACCCTGTGGAGATGGCCACTGTGGAGAGGAATCTGTGGGGAAGGCCCTGTGGAGATGACCCTGTGGAGATGACCCTGTGGTGATGATCCTGTGGAGATGGCCCTGTGGAGATGATCATTTGAGATGACCATGTGGAGATGAATCTGTGAATATTGCCCTGTTGATAAGGCCCTATGGTGATGGCCCTAGGAATATTTCACTGTGGTGTTGACCCGGTGGAGATGGCCACTGTGGAGATGGCCCTATAGAGATGACCCAGTGGAGATGGTCCTGTGGAGATGGCTCTGCAGATATGATCCTGTGAAGATGGTCCTATGGTGATGGCCCTGTGGAGATGGCTCTGTGGAGATGACCCTGTTGATATGGCCCTATTGTGATGGCACTAAGAATAATTCACTTGGTATTGACCTGGTGGAGATGGCTCTGTGGTGGTGACCCTTTGGAGAAGGCCACTGTGGAGCTTGCCCTGTGGAGATGACCCTGTGGAGATGGGCCTATGGTGATGGCCCTATGGAGATAGCCCTGTGTAAATGACCCTGTGGAGATGGCCCTGTAGAGATTGCTCTGTGGAGATGACCCTGTGGAGATGGCCCTATTGTGATGGCCCTGTGAAGATGGCTCTGTGGAGTTGACACTGTGGAGATGACCCTCTGGAGATGGCTCTGTGGAGATGACCCTGTGGAAATGGCTTTATGGAAATGGACCTGTGGAGTTGACCCTGTGAAGATGGCCACTCTGGAGATGACTCTGTGGAGATGACCCTGTGGAGATGCCCCTATTGTGATAACCCTTTGGAGATGGCTTCTGTGGAGATGACTCTGTGGAGATGACCCTGTGGAGATGGCCACTGTGGAGATGGCTCTGTGGAGATGACCATTTGAGATGACCCTGTGGAGATGAATCTGTGAATATTGCCCTGTTGATATGGCCCTAGGAATATCTCACTGTGGTGTTGACCCGGTGGAGATGGCCACTGTGGAGATGACCCTGTAGAGATGGCCACTGTGGAGATGGCTCTGTGTACATGGCCCTGTGGATATGAAACTGTGGAGATGGCTCTGTAGTGATGACCCTGTGGGTATGACCCTGTGGAGATGGCTCTGTGGAGATGACCATGTAGAGATGGCCTTGTGGAGATGGCTCTGTGAAGATTGCCTTGTTGAGATGGCTCTATGGTGATGGCCTTGTGGGCATTTCACTGTGGAGTAGACTGTGGAGATAGCCACTGTGGAGATGGTCCTATGTTGATGGCCCTATGGAGATGGCTCTGTGGATTTGACCCTGTGGAGATGGCCACTAAGCAGATGGCTCTGTGGAGATGGCCCTCTGGATATGACCCTGTGGAGTTGACCCTGTGGAGATGGCCCTGTGAAGATAGCCCTATGGTGATGGCCCTGTGGAGTTGACCCTATGCAGATGGGCCTGTGGAGATGACCCTGTGGAGATGACCCTGTAAGATAGCCCTATGGTGATGGTCCTATGGAGATGGCCATGTGGAGTTGATCCTGTGGAGATGGCCACTTTGGAGATGGCTCTGTGGAGATAGCCCTTTGGATACGACCCTTTTGGGTTGACTCTGTGCAGATGGCCACTGTGGAGATGACTTGTGGAGATGGCCCTGTTAAGATGGCTCTGTGGAGATGACCCCGTGGAGATGGCTCTGTGGAGATGACCCTGTGGAGATGACCCTTTGGAGATGACCCTATGGAGATAGCCTTGTGGAGAATGTTCTGTGGAGATGACCCTGTGGTTTTGGCCCTGTAGAGATTGGCCACTGTGGAGATGACCCTGTGGAGATGACCTTGTGGAGATGGCCCTGTGAAGATAGCCCTATGATGATGGCCCTATGGAGATGGCCCTGTGGAATTCATCCTGTGTAAATGACCCTCTGGAGATGACCCTGTGGAGATGGCCACTGTGGAGATGACCTGTGGAGATGTTCCTGTGGAGATGGCTCTGTGGAGATGGCCCTGTGGAGATGACCCTGTGGAGATGACCCTGTGGAGTTGGCCTCTGTGGAGAAGGCCCTGTTGAGATGGCCTTGTGAAATAGCTCAGCAGACATGATCTGCAGGGCATCACGGCTCCTGCTTCCCTCTGTCCGTGTTTCTGGGTAAGATTGAGCAGGTTCCCTTTTTCACAACAAACACAAAACCCGAATCTCAGCAGTTAAAATTCAGATGTGAGAGGCAAATCTTTAAAACTTAAGAGAATAAAGGACCATCATTTGTATGACCTCAGAGTGGGCAAGGATTTCAGGCAGCCGCAAACCCACTAACCCTAGCAAAATGATGAATCAATTTAACTCCATTAAGCAATACCTCCTGTTCATTACAACCCATTACGAATTCTCCTTATTTCAAAAATGCCTGCTGAAATATTCACAAGCAACTGCACAGGCATCGACGTTTGCCACAAAAGGGATTAGAGTGCTACGGTGCCAACAAAGCAAGACGCCATAAAGAAAGAGACAAGCCCGGTGTGTAAGGTGTGCAGCTGCCCCACACGTACCTCCACAAGGACTGCTGTCCTGAATATGTAAAGAGCTCTCATGAATCAACAATGGAGAGGCTGAAGCAGTAGGAAGGTGGGTAAACAGGGACAGTGATTTCAAAGAAAATGCGAAAGGCAAAGAAACATTTACCCCTCATTACCTTGACCCCAAGCAAATTAGAAAACGCAAATTGTTGCCTCAGCTAGGGACCCTGTGAGACATGCTAGGGAGCAAACGGTAAGACATTAAGGAGGGTTATGTGGCGATGAGCTCCAGGGACGGCGCTGCTCGAGGGGTGTGACCCACACCACCGTACTGGGGGACGGAGCCTTCCACCCGGCAGGGCCCCGCAGTCCCGCACCCACCCCTTGAGCGGTAAGTCTGGTCTTCCTGTGGTGTTTGCTGAGCAGCTAAAAGGCACTGGACGTTTCCAATGCAACTTCTCGCTCAACCATGGAAGCCACATTCAAGGCAAGGAGCGCCCATCTAGGGACAGGCTGTGCAGAAGCGGAGTGGCCAGCCGCAGCCCCCCAGCTGGAAAGGGCACCCAGGGTGGGGCTGAAACCCTGGCCGGCGGGACTCTGCCCCCTGTGCCAGCTACGAACAGCCTCACTGGAGAGCCCAGCGGACGCTGAGGGAGCCAGCGTGCTGGAGACCCGCAGGCGGGCTACCAGAGCAGCCTGGACGTGCTCACGCTCCTCAAATATGCATGCTGCCCGTCAGGCGTGTGGGGACCTGTCCCTTTGTTACCTCGAGGCCCCATGGGCCTGATGGCGGCTATTGAGCAGCTCCTGAAGGAAGCTGCTGGGCCACTGGCCCAGATGGACCATCCCCTGGCCTGCAGTGGCAGTTTCCCACGACGGGGCCAGACAGCCCGGTCGTTATTCACAGGTGATGCTGACGCTGGCCCCGGGGCACCCACAGGGGAAGACACAGCCACCATGATGAGAGTGGCTCTCGGGAAATGGTGCAGCACCCCGAGCAGGAGGCTGGGCCGCTGGGGCCCCAGCAGGGTGTGGGGCAGGGATCACCAAGAGCGGGCTGGGTCCAGCAGGGCACTTCATAGGGAAGCGCAGGACCGGCTCACCTCTCCCTGCCTGTCCTGAGCCAGTGCTGTGGTGGTGCATGGGGTCTCCAAGCCAGACCCTCCAGTGCTGCCGTCTGAATTCCCAAAGGCCAAGGTCCCCTCCCCAGATCGGACCCTTGCCCCCTGCCCACTTCTGCCAGGGACATGGAGCAAAACTGGCTCCAAAGAACACAAGCACCATGGCCTCGTAGTGAGGTCCCCGGTCACCAGTCCCTTGAAGCAGCGGGCAGCACCTGGGGCTTTCACACCACCTGCATCAAGGAAGGGGTAAACCCAATTTCAGTAAACGGTGCCGTGGGAGGGCGCCGCAGGAGGGGCCCCCAGAGCATGACTTCGTGTTGCTTCTGGTGACCCAAGTCGCAGGTGGGGCCACATGTGGGTGACTCCCCAGGGAGGACAGGCAGGCTGTCCCCACGGCCCCACTGCCAATGGAGCTGCCAGTCCTGTGTGGGGACCAGAGGTGGGCGTGGCTCCTCCACAAGGCCAGGGCTTTCTGAAACTGAGGCCTGTCGGCTGTGGCGGCTCTGGTCCCTGTTCTTGGGGTGCAGTGTGAGGTCTGCGGCCAGTTTCCTGTTGCGGACAACTTGTGCGAGACCCCTCGTCACACAGCTAGGGAACAGGAACCTCCAGGAGGCCTCCAGGTGGCTCTGCTCAGTGGTGCCAGCTTCACCCGCAGCCAACAGCTCCACACCCCACCCAGCCTCTGCCACTGGGGCCCCTTCCACCTGAGACCCATGGTGCCCTCTCCCGCTGTCCGCCCCACCACGCCACCCACCCACCCCACCACCTCATGGGAGCCAGCTCTGAGCTCAGAAGACCAACCATGGGCTCCCCGACTTCACCTCCTCCAGCAGAGCATCTGTCCCCCACCACAGCCACTAAGCTCCAGGCTCTGCAGCCATGTCCCTGAGCCCAGTCTCGGGGATGTGCCCTGCAGCTTCCTGGGCTGTGTGGGCAAACTGTGAACTTCTCATGAAGCCGGAAGAGCAAATCCACCGCCCCCGAGTGGTGCTGCGGCCACACGATCGTCACATTGCCCTCACTCGAGACACGCAGAAAGGACAAATCGGTGGCACTTGGTCTGGCTCACATGGTGGCAAGCAAGCAGCCCATGACCCAGCCAGGAGAGTGCGGCAGCTCTCGCGTTGCGTGTGCTGTGGGACCTCCACAGAGTGTTCGCGTATTTGTTTTAAATTTGACTTAGTCGTTGACATTTAAAAACCGGACATTGTCTGAATTTCTGGCTTTGCTGGAAGAGTCCAGAGCTCAGCCCACCAGGGCCTGCACTCACTCAGTAGCCGCTGCTGCCCACCCCACCAGGCCCACCTGCAGGAGAGCCATTGTTCCTGTCCCTAGGCCCCACAGCCCCTCCCTGGCCTCAGCCCACCCAGAGCTCTGAGCCCTGCCACTCCTGCAGGCCTGGCCTGGCCTGGCGGGCAGAGCAGGTGTCCTCGGGCGTCTGAGAAGGGTCCCACTTCTTCACCAGGGTCCCAATTTGGTACACCAGGGGCCTTCCCAGTGTTCTGTTTAGTTCCTTCTGCACAGGAGTCTCAGGTCTCCCTTCGTCCCTCGAGCTGGCTGCTGTGGGGGCGTGAGACGCTGTACCTCTCTGGAGATCCATTACACTAACTGCCTAGTTTTCAGCACTTCCAGAATTTTCCCTGCTGCAGATCTGTGTTGCCTTTCTGGGCACACGGCCTTATCGAATGCAAGTAATGGACACCAGCTCCTCTTGCTAGAGCCCAAGCCTTGTTTTCGGACTTCAGTCTCAAGGCCTTGGCCAGCAGCCCAGGAACAGTGCCCAGTGTGGTGTGGTGCCAGCTCCACCCTGTTAGCCCTTCTGGGGCAATGGCCACCATGTTCAGGATCCTCGTTTAAGCTGGCTGGAAGCTCATCTAACGTGTGTCATGAGGCAAAGCTCAGAGAGCCATGCGTCAGTTCTGCTGTTAGTTAAGCCACTGCTAAGGCCACGGGGCTTCCTGGCTCCCAACACCTTGGCCGGCCCTCTGTGGCTGGAGACAGATCTCAAGCTTCTCTGCACCCGCAAAGGCACCACCTCAGCTCCAACACAACTTTCTGGGTCCTTCCAACTAAGGCTGAGGCTCCTATTGTCCCCTCAGGAAGGAAGGAGGCCTGGGACCAGATCACATGCTGTTGTGGGCACAGCCAGGCTGCTCTGGAACAGGAGGAGAGCAGGTCTGGAGGCTGAGGAGAAGGCTGCCTGAAGGGCAGGTGCACGGCCATGTCTGCAAGGGGCACAGTGTGGAGGGCTGTGTGTTCCCTGAGCGTGCTCCCCGCAGGGCTGTGTGATCAGCTGCACAGGATTCTGCCTTGGGTGGACATTAGTCCTCCTCTTCCCAGCCACCCTGTTGCAGACTCAGTGCTCAGGCAGGAGTGAAGGAGGTGACATGTGGGCTCCTCATCAAGGCTATCTGGTCACTGTCACTGCTGTACACCCTGCTGTCAACACCAAGGCCAACACCTACCACCCCAGTGGCACCATCCTTGGGTCACCACATTGGGAGGTGACTACATGGCGCTCTTCACAGAGGAAGGGTCATGGAAGGGGCCTGGTGACACTGAAGCTGTGATCTGGCACCAGGCATGGAGATTTGCAGACTCATCCGGGGCCACGAATGCCCTCGTGGGAACAGACGTGTTCAGGAAGTGGCTTGCCTGTCCCCAGTTCAAAGCCTTCGGCAGCGCTGCTCCCTATGGTCCTGCAAAGGCCTGGCTTGCACAGTGGCCTCTGCAAGCTGTGTAGCTCCGGGCTTGTGCCCACCTGGTGGCCCAGCCCAGAGCCTTTAGGACATCGCGATGGATGCGGCCTGTGTTGTAGAACAGTGGTCCACATACAGGGATCTTGCCCATTCCCAGGGTGTGAGGCAGGGGACCACGGGCGGTGGAGAGCGGCCCCCACCTGCTTCTCCAAGTGACCTCTTAAGGCGAGCTTGCTGTCAACTCCAGGGCTTTGGGCTCGGAGGGCTCGAGGGCTCCTGTTCCCATGGAGGGAGCTCTTCCTGCAGGAGCAGCCAACTCTCTCTGTGAACGTGTTCACACGGAGTCAGCAGAGAAGGACTTGCTGGGATTCAGTGGTGACCAAGGACACCTGGGCCTCCTGGAGTGTCCCCTATGAAGAGGTAAAGGACAAACAAAGTACAGCTGACCAGGGCACAAAGGCTCGGATAAGACTCAGCCCCCAGCCAGGCCACTGAGTCAGCCAAGGGTAAGGGGGCAAGAGCAGCCGTCCTGCGCTGAGCTCCTCAGATCTCGAGACACCAGGCGTGTCTCCTCCTACAGTTCTGGATGCCACAAGAACTAAGCAAAGCCCTCCACAGGGCCGCTCGCCTTGGCTCCTGGCTGGGCAGCCACAGCCCCCCCGCCTTCCCAGCCTTCCTCCACCTCTGTCCTCCTCAATCTTAGCTCGTATTTTCTCTCATATAAAAATGTCCCCCACACTTGTTACTGGATAATTCGAGATCAGCTCCTCATCTCAAGATCCTCTGTTATGCCCGTAAAGGCCCTCACGTCCACACACCCCAGCGGCTGGGATCAACTGTGCCTGCATGGCCATCATCCCACCAACAGAGGCCCTGGCGCCCTGGCGAGGCTGTGCAGCAGCTGTCCTCCAGAGATGGCATGGAGACAGGAAGGAAGCGAGAGCTCACGCCTGACAGACACACATGTTCAGGAGGCCCAGGCCAACACAGAGGTGATGAGCTACACGGGACCCCTCTGTGGTCCCTGAGGACACAGCTGCAGTGAGTGGCTCTCCACGGGAGTTAGGGTCTTTCTCTCACATATTCAAAGAACGAGTTCCCGGGACAGGAAGGTGAGAGAGGAGTAACAGAAAGGGGAGCACCTGCCCGGGAGGGGTCCCAGGAGGGCTGCCACTGGGGGACTGCTCTCTAGGGTGACATGACAAGGTCAAGGGGAGTTACAGAGGGTTTAAAGAAGTGGGTCTTTGAGCCCAGTCACAGCAGGCACCTGGCATCTATGTGCCCCCTGTTCAGTCAGGGTGGTGACCATGTTGCACTGAGCCTCAGGGGCTGGCTTGGGGTTCCGGCAAATGCTAATGGAGTTACTGAGCTGTCTGCCCGATCGTAAGCCCCAGAGGTGCCTTAACCCTGTCCCCTAGCACACTTCTGTCTCCTGCAGCCATTCCCCCCTCTGAAGATGTAAGTCAGGTAATTTGGGCAATGACAGCTCTCACTTCAGGCTGCCCAGGACATCAGGCAAAGCCGTCAGGGAACTTCCCCAGGGGCCTGTCAAATGGGCCCATGGAAGCCAAGTGGCACTTGCATGGTAGGTTGCGTCTCCGTGACACCTGGAGCCTCCAGGACCCTGTGGCCTCCAGAACATCAGGGCAGTGCAGCAATGCATGGTAGCAGCTGGGGGGGTGACTGGACAGCATTTGCGTCAGGCAGGGATCACGCTAGGACTACAACAAACAAGACGGCAAAGCGTTCTTCTCCGACTTGGGAGTGGAGGCCATTTCATGGCTTTAGAGACATTAGTGGAGCTGCTGGGCACGGCCACAACCTTTAGCTTTCATAATGGCCAGGTGTCTCCTGGAGCTGACGTCTGGTGCCACCTGGTCCATGAAATAAATGCCTTCTTGTTGGTGCTATCCCAGTGTTAGCAGAGGGATCACTGTAGCTGTGTCACTTAGGGACTGTTGGTGCAGTTAGTGGCACTTCCAGGTGCCACATCACACCCTCACATCAACCTGAGTGGACATCAGGGCCGACCAGTCCATATGAAAGCCAGAGGGGTGCACCTGTGCGGGAGGTCAGGGGTCCGCAGCTTCCAGGCTGACTCAGGACAAGCTGTGACTCGGGCAGCAGGCTCCGTGGCAGCTTCCAGGTGTCCTGGTAGATAAACACCCTTTCTCTGAGTGCGACTCGCTTTCAGGGGGACAGACACCAGCGTGCCTCTCTGGTAACAGCCCTCCTGGGGCCCCTCACCCACGGGAGCTCCGCTTCCTCTGAAGCTCTGGTAGATCCTCTGGCTCTGCCCCCGCCTTCATGTCTGTGGATCTCATCCTCCAAGTTCATGAGAAAAGAACCTAGAGGTCTTCACGTCTCAGTCACAGCTGCCACAGGATCAGTGACTGGCGTGCAGAACAGAACAGGGGAGCAGGGCGAGCTTTCTGGAAGGGCGGAGAGACAGAGTGCTCGGCTACGCTGAGCTGAGCAGCTAAGCACAGAGGACAGAACATTCCGGCACCTAAGGCCCTGACAAGGACCAAGGGTGGCCTTTTGTGAGAGGCCAGAAAGCAATGACAGTGTCCATGGGTCAAAGGAAGCCAGGGCCACCTCGCCTTCTGTGCCCAGCCAAACCCCAGGGAAACAGCCAACAGGACAGGCATGAACACCATCCTGTCCCATTTGAGGACCCACCAGCCTGGGACGAACCCCATTCTCACTGCAGTGACCCACCTGGCTCCACAGCACTGTCCTTGAACAGCCCCTCGGTGCTCCAGGGCCCCCACTGTCATCATCAAAGCCAGGAGGGTTTCCAGGGACTACAGCTCTCCACCTCCCCCAGCACAGAGTCAGGGTCCCCAAACCACCAGCCACTGAGAACCTCACTCAGCAGAACCACAGAAAATCCCTGCCTGCAAGGAACGCCCAGGGTAGCTTTGATTTCCGAGATCCCAGGCTGAGCTGCTGCAGCCATGGTGGCGCCAGGGTGTCCGTCTTCTGCTCACGCTTCATGTGTCGCCCAAGTCAAAATGGCTCGCAGTGAGCCCTGTTCTCAGGAAGCCTCCCTTGAAGGCTGGTTTTGATGACAGCTCTGGGCAGTCGCTGTGAAGGGACATGTGTTTGACTAAGTGATTTAGAAGGGGGGAGGTGGCCTGGCCGGGAGGCTGGAGTGTTTGGATCTCAGACCCAGCAGCTGCAGGTGAGCGCCAGGCCAGGCATGAGTGGGGCCATCTCTCCATGACACCCAGGCTGCAGGCCAGGGGATGCCCACTGAGGTCCATCTGAGAGGAGCAGGGCTGGGAGCACCCAGCTCTGTATGAGGAGGGACAGCGCAGACAGGTCAGGGAGCTGCATGTGACCTGAGGTGGCCTGAGCCAGCCAGTGCACCTAACAAGGCACCCCAGAGCCCCTGTCCAAAGGCTTCCTTCCTGAACAGTAGGGTCCCCACTGTGATGCATGATGGGCCCAAGACCCCGACTCCACGCCCCCTTCCAGCCTCGTCCTGCCTAGAGACCTCCTGGACCCCTGAGGGCTCTTGTCACAGGCTCCAATTCACAGCATGGTCCTTGTACGTATGGGGACAGAAGACCAGAGCAGGGAGTGGCTGAAGCCAGGGAGGGAAGGTTCTGGTTCACACACCAGCTGGTGGAGAACAGCCTGGAGTCCACATCTTCATCCACCTCACACCCCATCCCATTCAGGTCCCTGAGATCTCCAACACCTGGGTGACCTCAACCAGGCCAGCCCTGGGCCCAGCAAGGGGAGGCTGGAGCCTTGCCAGGACTTCTCTGGGTGTGGGAGTGGGCCCTACCTACGGAAGGACTGAGGACAGGGGCCTGGGAATCTGGAGGGTGGGCTCTCCTGTAGAGGCTGGGGGTAGGCAGGAGACTGACTGAGCCTTCCCGCTCTGCCCAGAGCCCACAGGCCCGATGCAGCACCATCTGGAGACCCCACCAC
>PVKS010022251.1:0-34018 GCA_004027875.1 Aplodontia rufa | reverse complement strand
GGCACCAGTAAGAGGGTACACGTTTGGATTTGGCAGCTTTGTAGCTCATCTGTGGACAAGGAAATGACAGCTATGGGAACCTACAAGGAGTCCTTAATCTCTTTTACTACATTTACTAATTTCCATGTATTCCTTTCTGAAAAACCTAGAAAATAAGCCTGCACCTAAAACCACCAAAACGCAAGTCTCTAATCTATCACTCAGGTGATGTCATTCCAGTTTCTACACAGGAAAATACTGGACCAAAGAAGCTGGATATTTTATAATCTTTTCATACAAAGCAAATTGCTCCCCTGCCCCAGAAGAGCAGGACTGAATTGAAATCCCTACCTGATGCCGGTTTCACATTTCCACTCACTCGGAAAAATCATTCTTTTACCACAGAATCTTATTTACTTTTTAATTACTCAAGCCACACAGGCTCAATCAATAGAAATCAGAAGGGAAGAAAAGCTCTATTAGGAAAAGTGCTTAGAGTCTAACGACCCGGAAATATTAATAGTGTTATTATGACATAAAACCTTTCCAGCTCTCTTCTAGGTCTAATATTGTGCATATGCATTTTTTTTTTTTTAAAGAGAGAGAGAGACAACTTTATTTAGTTTTTCACATGGCCTTAGTTGCTCCAACACTAAGTTGTGTACGTGGTGCTGGGGTTTGAACCCAGGTCCTTGTGCTTGCCAGGCAAGCACTGAAACCACTGAGCCACCGCTCCAGCCCTGTGCATATGCATTTTTAAAGATGGGATTATACCCATTTGCTAGTCTATGGTCAATTTAATAAATAGAACGTGAACATCTCTGCAAAACCTTTGATTTTTCCTGTGGCACAAATTCCTGTATGTAGAACTGTTGGGTCAAAATAACTGCTCTGGGCTCAAAAGCAATACTTCTAGGACACATTTTGGGAATGCTCGTGAATGGAAGCACACACACACTCTCACCAGCAGTATGGTGCCCGAGTCCTGGAATCCTCACCAACACTGGGTAGTGTGTGTCATCGTTTCCAAAATGGGCTAATTCAGGGGCTGGAGCGGTGGCTCGGTGGTTATGGTGCTTGCCTGGCATGCGCAAGTACACGGGTTCAAACCCCAGCAACCCATGTGCACAACTAAGTGTCAGAACAACGAAAGCCATGTGAAAAACTCAATAAAAATTGATTCTCTCTGTCTCTCTCACTCACTGTCCTTCTCTCTTTAAAAAAAAAACAAAACAAAAAAACCAAAATGGGCTAATTCAGTAACTGAAAGTGGTATTTCAAAGGTCTTTTCATTTGTATTTTGATGACTGGCAACCCACAGTCATTAAAATACAGTTACCCAACATGGGAACTGGCAACCCGCAGTTCTTAGACTTCTTGTGCTCTTTGGCCCATTTTCTATCGTGATTGATTGCTTCATTCATTCGTTCACTTGCAGAACATACTACAGACAAAACGTAAAAAGAGCACTGTTCCTACCCTCACTGAGATCAGGTGGACACTTGTTTTTCTTATTGATTAGTAAGAGCTCTTTATATCTTAAGGATATCAATCCTCTGTTGCAAATTTTACAAATAGTTTTCATAATTCATTTACTTCTGTTTTGTTTATATATAAAATATATAGTATATATTATATATAACATAAATATTATATATATTATAAATATATATATATATATTTTTTTTCTTTTGGCACTGGGTAGGGTATTAAACCCAGGGGTGCTTAAACACTGAACCCAACCCCAGCCCTTTTTATTTTTCATTTAGAGACAGAGTCTCACTAAGTTGTTTAGGGCCTTGCTAAGTTGCTGAGGCTGGCTTTGATCCTCCTGCCTCAGCCTCCTGAGCCACTGGGATTACAGATGTGCACCACTGTGCCTGGCCTTGTCTATAATATCTTTTGATGTTCAGAAATATACATTTTTTTTAAAAGAGAGACGAAAAGTGAGAGAGACAGAGAAAGAGAGAAACAACTTTATTTAGTTTTTCACATGACCTTAGTTGCTCCAACACTTAGTTGTGTATGTGGTGCTGGGGTTTGAACCTAAGTCCTTGTGCTTGCCAGGCAAGCGCCGAAACCGCTGAGCCACCGCTCCAGCCCCAAATATATACTTTTTAGCAGCAGAAAAACAGAAGATTTTCTAGTATGCATTCAACCTTTGAAGTAGTAGAAATTCCTAAATTGGTAAGAAATATTTCGTAAAAATTCTTCTAGTTTTTTTTTTACAGGTTTCCTTTTTACATTTAATATTTTATTCTACCTAAAAAATGTTTTGGAGTATGGTTTAAATAAGATCTCCTCCCAAATGCCTTTTATCCAGCATTATTTAATGAATAATTTATCCTTTTTTAAACTTGTTTGAAAAAATTACTTTCACCCCACATTAAACAGCTCAAGCCTCTTCCTTTCTCCCAGGGGATGTGCCCATGGAGTTACCTGTACTAAGGAAGTCCTTCCTGAGTCCACAGATAAAACTGTTGTCCACTTCCCCTTCCCACGGGATTGTGCCTGCACCTTTACAACATTTCTCAGAACTCTAATGAACACACAGTTATTTGGCAGATGAGAAATTCTCTGGAGGTAGGACCCATGTCCATCCCAGTTGCCCTAGCATCTAATGCCTGAATATAAACAGACGTCCCAGTATTTAGCAGCCAGGGAGGGGTGCTTAATTGACACTGTCTCCAACGACCCCTATGGGGAGGTAATATACCCACATTTCACAAATGAATAAAAAACTGAGGCCAAGAAAGGTCCAGGAAGCTGTTCAACGGTTTGCCTGGCTGGTAGGTGACAGAGTAAGGGCTGACTCGAGGCCTTCTTGCTTGGCCATCTGTACAGAGTTCAGCTAGAACACCTGATCAGAACACAATTCCTGATGGGTGGCAGCCGGGGGAAGAGTGAGCCCATATCCTGGCGTCTTCCTCATCCATGCCTTTCCTGGAGTTACCAGCACTGAATCAACACTTCTAACTGCAAAGCAGGCATGGTGAGGACTGCCACCAAGAGTTGGTGTAAGACGGGTGGACAGCCAGGAGGCTTGGCTGATCTAGCCTGGCACCACCTGCAACCCCAAACTAATCTGGTTTCTGTTTTCCCCGCAGAATGAAATGAACATGAATAAACCACATAAACACAGAATGACTACATAATTTCCCAATTGCCTAGAGAAAATTTTTTTGGAAAACTTAAGGTTAAAGAAGTGTCAGGACAAGTGTGTAAATCTCCTCCAGTATTCCACTTTTAAACATCATGTCATATTGTCATATAGGAGACACAGCTACGGGGTGTGTTGAAAACTATTTGCTTCATGAAGAAATGAATGGGTAAGTGAAGGAGTGGACAAATGGACTTGACACACCTGGACTTGTTCATGTTTTCACTTCTGTTTTGATGGGAAAGCTCTCAATTTCCTTCACATAAATGGCAGAAGCAATGTCCACTAGAAATGTGTAAAACTGAGTGGAAGCACTCCGCCATTCCTCCAGGGATTCCCTCTCATCCTTCTGTCTCAGAAGGATAATTGCATGAGTGAACATAAATGGGCTCCACTTGAAAAATATAGAGTGCTATGCAAAGAACTACGATCATTTTGATTAAATTATAAATCCCTTCCTTTAATCTTACTGGGAAATATATAATTAGTCAAATCAGAAAGTATCACAGGTCCAACAGAGCACAGTTTGCAATACCAGTGGCTAGGGAGGCTGAGATAGGAGGATGGCAAGTTTGAGGCCAGTCTCAGCAATTAAGCAAGACCCTAAGCAACTTAGTGAGACTGTCTAAAAACAAAAAAATAAAAAGGGTTGAGGATGTGGCTCAATGGTAAAGTGCCCCTGGGTTAAATCCTCAGTGCCAATAAAGGAAGGAAGGAAGGAAGGAAGGAAGGAAGGAAGGAAGGAAGGAAGGAAGAAGGAAGGATGGATCACAGGTCCCAATGTCTTGGCCTAGGCTTTTCTCTAGAATGATACTCTAAGAAAATGTGACCAGGTTCCATAGACATAATTCTTATCTCACACACCCAACTCCCATCAATGGAGTCTTTGCAGAGTACATCTAACTTATAAAATCAAAGGACACATCTGTGAGACCAGGTGGGAAACGTGGCTTTCCCCAAGTCAGCACCTCCAGGGAGAACAAACTGTTCAGTAGGCAATATCATTCTCAAGATGTTCCTGGGAGAAAAGAAGGCTAAAGAAGAAAGCCATAGGAAAGAAAATAACTTATCCTTCAGCAGTTAGCTATTAAAGTACTTTTCTAACAAATCAATGCAAGGAAAATTGTTAAACACAGGAAAATTAAGATCCGAGCTGTCTTGGCCATTTGGAAGGGTCTATTTTAATTGAACTGAGTTGTCTTCCTCAATCCCTCAGTATAAAAAGATCAAGCCTGACTTATACTCTGGATTCCTATCTCAAACCAACACAAAGCCATTTCCTGAGATCACTGGCGATATAAACTCTTTGTCCATCTTCAGGACATGCTTAGGACATTTCACCTGCACATGTAAGCAAAGAAATGAGTCCATCTAAAATTGCTTGGTGAAATCCTGAAAGTCTTTGCTCATCTCCGGTCCAGTGGGGTGGATGATTTTACTTTAATTCCAGGGATATAAAACCCAGGTTCATGGCAAGGTTAAGCCCAGCTGTCAAACTTAAAATTGAGTAGGTGGGGAGAGTCTGGAGAAACTGGCTATGGTATGAGCAGGTCAGAGGATAACCTAGAACTGAGGGAACCCCAGCCTCAGATACTACCTCCAAACACTCCATCCCCTGCGTGTCCCAGTCTCCTTTGCTTCAGGGCATGTGACTACTTCTGGCCAATGGATAGCAACAGGAAGTGATGATTCACTTCCAGGTCGAGGCAGTTCAAAGCCCACTTGCCTCCTGCCTCTGGGATTCTGGATGCTGTGTACTGCAGAGGGTTTAGCTGCAAGATGGAGGAGGGCAGCCTGACCTGGTCCAGACTAAGCGTGAGCAGTGAGTGATATTCATGGTGGGAAGCCACTGAGATTCCAGGGAGCACTGTGGCAGCTAGAGTCGGTCACCGGACAATAAGGCTTCCTCCATGCAAGCAGATCACAAGACCTCAGCTTTTCCGCAAACCCTGATTGACCAAGGAGCAGAGCAACAGGAATCAAAAAGTTCACCCGCTGAGCTCTACACACCTCTTCTAATGCTATCTGGTCCAGAAATTATTACTATTCCCGTCTCATGGGTGAGAAAACTGAGGTTTCATGCAGTTAAGGGACTTGCCCAAAGTCAGCCAGTTAGTAAGTGGTGCTCCGAACATCTGCATATTTTTTAAAAAGGAATGATTTTGTAACTTCCAAATACAGTCATTTTAGGATTAATAAAATGTTAATCCACGTTAATCCACGGGGCTTGAAGATTAATGTAAAGAGGTTTGAAATCTTCATTTCAGTTGTTATAAGTAACTGCATTTCAGAATCCCGTGAATAAACTTCATTCTTGTAACCACATGGAAGCGGGTTCCTGCGGTCTTGGCATTAGCAGAGCTGCCGAGGGAACTGTCAGGCAGAGGATCCATAGGGGCCAAGCGAGGAGGCTAGGCTGTTTTTCTGATTCTGTGTTCTGCAAGCATCTGAGCGGTCTCACCATCCGGACCCCGCAGCCTGGGCGGTGCAAAAGCACGCTTGAGTTTGAAAAGCTGTCAGAAGGCAAGGGTGAGCGAGCCCCGTCTCTGGAGAGAATGATTCCCAAATCCTAAAGGCCACAGCCACCTCCAGTGCCTCCCCACCCCTAACTTGGCTTCAACTTGCTCTTCTCTTTCAATAGCATTAAACGCCTATGATGCCCGCGGGTGCCACTCTCTCCTTTCTCCAAGACTTATGAAGGCAGCATGCCAGTGCCAATGGCTCTTTTCCCCTAGTGGCTGCCTTGGCCAGCCCCATGGAGCCTGCGTGCTCAGCCACTGGAGTGAGACCACAAAGCCACTCTGAGCACCACGGTGCTTTCGACGTCGTAACAGGACAGCATTCAGAATCCTGCCCGAGCATTTCCTCCCCTGGGAGTTCTCGACCTATCACTCTTGGTTTGCGCAGCAGAAGAAATGGGAAATCCAAAGACCTGATTTACAGGGTACAACCTCACATCACCCCTGATGCGCCTCTTTATGAGGAAGCTTATCTTTCCCTCAGTGATCAGCTACTATTCATAAATATGTCTAACTAATCAAAACTTCAGGGCAAAAACAGTGTTAGCCCTACTTGAAGATAAATGTTCAGCTACACATGATTTAGGAAGCTGGCCATACTGTCCCTTTTGAGCCATCTAGAGGAGTAGTGAGCATTTGATATGTGGCTAGTTCAAACTGAGAAGTGCTTTGGAGGAAAATACTTAACAGTAAACATCAGATTTTGAAGGCTTCGTATTAAAAATGCAAAATGGCTCATTAATAATGTTTCATTTCAGACATATTGGATTAAATAGAATTAATTTCATCTGTTTCTTTTCTAGCTTTCTAAAACCGTGGCTGCTAAATGCAGCTGGCTTGCATGGTGTTGGTATGGGGTAACACAGACCCTCCGAGTTTCTGCAACCCACAACCCACTCTGGTTCTCGGGCCCTCAGTGACCTGGGAGCCATCAGCTTTGGGCTGAGGACCAGGTTTGGAGACCACAGATCAGATAATGAGATTCTCTTGGGTCTGTCCCCAGTGGGGATAGGCGCAGGTGTCTCTGGCACTTGTGGGCCAGTGGGGGTTTGCAGCCAAGCTCGGACTATGTGATATCTTGGCAATGTGGCTTCTGCCAGTGCAACTGACGTGGAGGGACCTGGTGAATTTCCCCACAGCACACGGGAGGGTGAGCTTTGGCTTCGAAGGCAGACCCCATCGGGGCCACTGTCATTCAGTTTCAGTGCCGTTTGTCATCATGATCATTATTATGCGTACATGAGCCAATTGCTGGGGGGGTGTCAGGATGTGGCAAATGGTTGCCAATCTTGTAAAAATGAGACGTGAATGAGCTTTCTTCCAGCCTGGGCATAGGACCAGGGAATGAAAGGGACAGGGGAAGCTTCTGCTCTCCCACTAAGCCAGGGACCCACAGCGGCTGGATGGCCATGGCTCCAAGGCCACCCAGCCTGTCACCCTCTGCCAAGGCTACACACTCAAAGGACTCCCACAGAGGCTGGGGCTCACAACTTTCTGATTTCTGACAGCTCAGGCCTGGAGGAGCCCAGGGGCAGCATGGGAGGGTTTCAGATGCTACTGGCAAGAATGGCGACTGTGCCCATCACCATGTGCCAGGCTCTCCAACGCTGTCAATGCGCTAGCTCTTTCCAGGCCCATTGCAGAGTTGAGGAAATGAGGGGGAGAGAGGGAAAGCAGCTTGCTGCTTAGAGATAGGGCTGGGACTTGAGCCCTATCTGTCCAGGTGGCTCTTGGGTCCTCCCTTTGGGTCATTTTCCTGCACTGAAGGTCTTGGCACAGCGTGCTTCGCTGGACAGCCATGCTGGGAGCTGGCCTGGTGAAGGTGACTCTTGATGACAAGGGATTAAGGCTTCATAGGAGCCACACAGCCAGGAAGCCGCCTCCCTCGGAACCCTGGCTCGGAAGACTGCCTGGAAAGACCCTGTGAGATGTGAGGAGAGAAAGACAGGCCCCGCTGGCCTCCCTCCACCGACTCCACTCCCGTTCCCATGTCCCACTCACCAAAGCCCCAGGGCCCACTCCCCAAAACAGCCTCGCCACAAAAGCTGTTCTTACAAAATACTGGCCTTTGTGCCCGAAACACGTTCAAGTCATTTCACTCTCAGGGAAACTAAGAGCATTCCTTCCTTTTCCCAAAAAGAAAAGCATTTTTATGTTGAAGGAAAAATTATGGTTGTTCTGAAAAACCTTCATAAATTCTCGAGGATGGAACGCAGGACCCAAGGGCCATTCTTTGCATATATGGGCAAAATCACTGTCCGACATGTCCAAATGGCACTGTTTGGGAAGCAGGAAGATGGACCCAGGTCTCCTGGGTGTTGTGTTTGAACAGCTGGGATCCTGAGTTCAGTAATGACTTCCCCGCCTACTCTGTGGCCTGCACTGCAGCTCCTGGAGCCCCTGTGTCACAGTGAGGCTGTTTGTTTCCCCAGGCCTCCCACAGGGCTGAGCCCCCGCCTCTGCAATCATCGCTGGGACCCCCCCCCCAGCCCGCCCCCTGCATGGGCAGCTGCTGCACAAGGTTGTGTGGGAGGAACAAGGGGACCCATCCACAGGCACCCCCTGCCTCTCAAAGAGTGCAAACCCGAAAGGGCTCTGGGGATTGCTGGGTTGCTAAGGATGAGGGACCTCAAGGCTGTGTTAGAAAAGTGTCCTCAAGGCTCTGCAAAGGAGCGCGAGGCTCAGGGTGGTCAAGGGCTTGCAAGGCAGCAGCGTGGGGCTGAGGCACTGCCACGCTCAGCTGAGATGCTTCTGAACAAGCTCCACTGGGATGGCATCTCCAAGCCCAGCACACCTGTCGGCCAGCACAGGTGGCGAGAGAGGTGGAAGCCAGGAGCTGCGTGCCCTTGGGGGGGGGCTGCCATTTCCTCCGCCAGGACACCGGGATTCCAGCTCCCAGCCAGAAAGTGGATGGGGAGGGACTGAATGGCACTGTGCGTGAAGGGTGCCCACCGCAGGCGAGTGGGGTAAATACACAGAACTCTCACATGGCGTCAGAAAGAAGAACCAGGCCCCGGAGAGCTCTCAAGGCAATAAACCAAACTGGTTCACACAACGAAGTGTCAGAGCAACGGAAGTCACATGAAAACCCAAATAAAACTGATTCTCTCTCTCTCTCTCTCACTGTGCCCCTCTCTCTCTCTTTCTCTCTCTCTCAAAAAAAAAAAATACATATCAAACACCCTGAAATGATTGTTGGTACCTGGAAATTCCCAATTAACACTAAACCTTCCACTCATTCTGTCAGCAAATATCAACTTACTATATGCCAGACACTGTCCAAGCATGGGGCACAGATAAATAAAATGCCTCCTCATGCAATTAAATTGATTTAACCAGGGGCTGGAGCAGTGGCTCGGTAGTCACGGTGCTTGCCTGGCATGCACAGGTACATGGGTTCAAACCCCAGCACCACGTATCCAACTATGTGTCAGAGCAAGGAAAGCCATGTGAAAAAACTCAACAAAAATTGATTCTCTGTCTCTCTCTCTGTTCTCTTTAAAAAATAAAAAATAAAAAAATTGATTTTACCAGAGTAGCAACATTTCAGGCTTCTCTCTTCCCATGGGGTTAGAATACCCCCCCCCCCCACTACTTCTCCCTCTTCCCATGGGGTTGGAATGCCCCTTCCTCCCGCCCTTACTAGTTTTCACTGTTTGTGGCTCAGTGTTCACTTCATGGCCTGGGTACTCTGCAAGACATTGGGAATTACAAACCTACCTGGAGGGACAGATGTGAAACGGATAAATACCTTAAAACACGCTATCTAAGATCAAGGATCTTAGAACATCACAAGAGAAATATCTGTAATATTGGAAATCTTTGGGAAAAATGCATTATATAAAGAATATTACCAAAGAAGAAAAACTTGGGAAGTCTGGAGTCCAAAATACATACTTTTTATTTAGACAAAAACTGTGGCTTTACTGAGGATTAGCAAGAATAGAAAATGACTTCTCTAATGATAAGAAATAAAAGTACTTTAAGAGGTGGGCTTGGTGGCACATGCCTATAATCCCAGCAACTCAGGAGGCTGAGACAGGAGGATCACAAATTTGAGGCCATCCTCAGCAACTTAGTGAGATGCTGTTTTAAAGTTTAAAAAAAAATTAAAAGGGCTGGGGATGTAGCTCAGTGGTAAACCACCCCTGGGTTCAATCTCTAGTCAAAACAAACAAAAAAAAGAAAAACAACAACAAAAAAACCCCAAGTAATTAAAGATCTATTTACTGTAGCCACCATTTTCTCCTTCTTGTTATTCACTTTGCACCATGAGAAGGGAAAGCAATCATCAGGCAACCCGAGACTGCTCCCCCAGAGGTCAGAAGAGGATCAAATGGCACACAGAATTATCAACACTGGCTTCAGCTTGCACTTCATTCTTTTTATACATCTTCAATATCAATTTGCTAATATTCTGTTGCAGGTTTTCGAATGGTCCGTCATCTTCCTATCTTGTAATGTCTTTGGTTTTGTTGTGGGGGTAGTAATGCTAGTTTCTTAGGATTAGCTAGAAAGCATTTTATCTGCTTGGATCTTCTGGAAGAGACTAGAGAAGACTCATGTAATTTCTTCCTTAACTGTTGGGTGGGATTCAACAGTGACCCGAACTGTTTCTGTTTTGGAAAGTTGTTATTTATTGATTTGATTTTAAAAACATGCTGGGTGCGGAGTCTGAGGCAGGATGATTGTAAGTTCAAAGCCAGCCTCAGCAAATTAGCAAGGCCCTATCTCAAAATAAAAAAATAAAAAGAGCTGACTATGTGGCTCAGTGGATAAGCACACCTGGGTTCAATCCCTGATACCGGAAAAAACAAAACAAAAAAACCACACATAGGTGAATTCAGATGGTTCATTTCTTCTTGTGTGAATTTTTGGGGGATTATGTGTTCAAGGAATTGATTCTTTCATTGAGGTTACCAAACTTGTGGGCACAGAGTTGTTTATAGTACCTGTTAATTATTCTTTAATACCCATGGATCTGTAGTGATGGCCTCTCTTTTATTTGTGATATTTGTAAATTATGTCCTTTCTTTTTACTTAGTTAGGTTGACAAGATCAATTTTGTTATCTTTTCAAAGTTTTAACTTTTGCTGATTTTCTCTACTGGTTTTGTTATTAATTTCATTGATTTCTGCACTATTTTTCAAAAAATGATTTCTCTTTTGCTTACTTGGGATTTAACTTGCTCATATTTTTTGTAGTTTCCAAATGTGAGAGCTTAGATGATTGATGTTGGATCTTCCTTCTTTTCTAACATATGCATTCAATGCTAGAAATTTCTAAGACCTGTTGACACTGCATCATGAAATACTTGGTAAGTAATACTTTCATTTATTTCAAAACATTTTAAATTTTCTCTTGAGATTTCTTCTTTGACTCAAGAATTATTTGGAAGTGTGTTGTTCACTCTCCAGGTATTTGGGGATTTCCCAGTTATTGTTGTATTATTGATTTTTAGCTTAACTCCTAAGAGCAGAAACTGTACAATTTCCAATACTTTCAATTTGCTAAAGTGTGTCTTATGGTCCACAATGTGGTCCACCTTGGTGAACGTTCCATGGGAGCTTGAGAGGGGGTATTGTGCTATGGCTGGGTGCAGCAGTCTGCATATGTCTGGTACATCTAGCTGATTCACAATGGTCCTGAGTTCAAGTACGTCCTCACTGATTTGCTGCCTGCTGGATCTACAGAGGGGTGCTGAAGTCACCAACTGTAACAGTGGATTCATCTGTTTCTCTTTGCAGCTTTATCAGTTTTCCCCATGTATATCAACACTCTTTGGTAGGGTGCACATATGATTGTTAGGTCTGCTTAAAGAATTGATCCCTTCATCATCATGTGAAAGTTATCCCTCATAGCCTTCTGCGCCCTGAAGCCTTGGTCTGAAATTAACACAGCTATTTCTGCTTTCTATTGATTAGTGTTCGCAGATCTCTTTCCATCCATTTAGTTTTAAGTGGGTTTCTTAGAGACAACAGACAGTCTAGGTTTTGTTTTTTTGATCCTCTTACAATTGGTGCATTTAGACTTCTGATTTTCAAAGTGACTGTTGATAAAGTTGGATTATTATCTATCACACTTTTACTGATTTGTTGCCCTTATTTTTTTTTAAAGATAGGAGAGGGAGAGAGAATCAGTTTTATTTATTTTTCCATCTGGCCTTTGTTTCTTCAACACCTAGTTGTAGATGTGGTGCTGAGATTTGAACCTGGGTCCTTGCAAGTGCTCCAACCACTGAGCCAATGCTCCCGCCTATACCCTTATTCTCTGTTCCTATTTTTTTTCTTCTACTCTTTTTATCCCTCTTGTGGTTTTAATTGAGCATGTTATATAATTCTAAGTTCTCTCCTCTCTTAGCATATCAGCTATACTAATTTTTTTCCTTTACTAAAGTGGTTGTTCTAGTTTTTGCAATATACATTTACAATGAACTAATCCAAATGCATTTAAAAAAATAACATTATACCACTTCATGCGGGTATATAAGGAAACCATTAATACTGTAATTTTGAACACACTGTTATCTGTTACATCGATTCAGAAAAACAAGTTTTTATTTTTTGTTCGCTTTTTCCTCTCTGATGCTCTTTTCTCTGTGTAGATCCAAGTTTCTGACCTACATCACTTTTTCTTCTCTAAAGAACTTTTTTTAACTTTTCTTGCAACAGATCTATTGGAAATAAATTCCTTCAATATTTGACCAAGAAAGTACTTCCTATCCACTTTTGAAGGATGCTCTCCAAGGTATAGAATTCCACATTGGTGGCCCCCCCGCCTCCCCGCTGCCAGACCCCGCCAAACACTTGAAATATTTCATTCCATTCTCTGTGCTGTTCTGTATCTTCGCTTTTCTCAGGCAGGGTGCTGTCCCCATCTGCTTCTCTGGGGTTCTCTGAGCTCTTGCAGTGTGAACATGATGTGCCCACATGTATTTGTTTTGTCGTTTGCATGTATACTACTCGTGCTTCTCTGAGCTTCTCAGTTCTGCGATTTGGCACGAGACGTTAACTGGGGTAAATTCTCAGCTATCATTGCTTCAAACATCGTTTCTCTTCCTTGTTTCTTCTTCTGGTATTTCTACTGCATGTGTATTGGATATTCTGTTCCATGTTTTTTTTTTTCAATGTTTTTTTTCTCTTTGATTTTGTTTTGAAAGCGTTCTTTTCTGTTTTGTTTATGGGAACCAAGATGATTTTTAATAAGCAAACTAAAAGGTCAAGATGGGAAGAAAATTTTAGGACAACTAAGAAGGATTTAATTAATCATATGAGGCAATAAAAAGAGAGACCTTCTCTGAACCAATCAGCATAAGTCCATTGCAAGTTAGAGGAGTAGAAACAATGAACTTGGGGATTTTGAGGTCATTGCTTGAAGAAAATTAGGAAAAAAAGGATTAAACTTTAATTTTTATCAGAGTTACTTAAAATGAAACAAATCCCTTAAAGCAATATAGTATAGATTTTTCCTGAGAAAGAGTTATATGGTTTCACTGTTCTCTGAAGGCAATGACAATAATAATGATATATATCTGGATTTTGAACACATCGGCTACTAGGTACTTTCCAATAATGCTTTCCAATAATATATATTTTTCAATAACATTCTACTCAATTATAAAATATATTCCCTCCAGTGCACTCCAATTCTCGCCATCTCCTTGTTATTAAACCAGCCAATTCCTTGCTTTTCAAAATATGTGAGACTCATAGAACATGAGCTTTAAGAAAAATTATAGTAGCAAGTGAACCACACAAGCAAAAACAAAATGTAAGTCCACGGCAATATGAGAATGAAGTCCTGCTGTATTTTTACTGTCACATAGAGTTAAATGTCTACATAGTGATGGTGCTTTCTGACTCAAGATGGGAATGCTTGCTCGGACACATGCTCCAACCAGAATGTGCTACCCTCTCTAAAGTCCCAAACCAAAGGAACCACAGGAACTTGGACTTGAACCTTCAGAACCACAAGTCCAAATCCACCTGTATTTATTTCATAAGTAGCCTGTCAACCTGCATTTCATTACAGTAATGGAAAATTAACTAATATAATGCCTAAGAGTCTTTATACAGCATCGAAGGCATGATTCTCTCAAGATGGCTTATCAAACATCTTGTCATCTTTGTTCTACAAATGTTTAGAGGTGCCCAACAGACATTTTGTTTGCTTTTACAAACACATTCTGGAATCTGGAAGCCAAAGACCAGGGTGCCAGTAATGCCAAGTACTGATAAGGTTGCAAGGTGATAACTTTTGTTTTCAAAGAGAGGGGGGAAGGGATAGAGAGAGAAAGAGAGAGAATCAATTTAGTTTTTCATGTGGCCTTCATTGCTCCAACACTTCATTGTGTATATGGTGCTGGGATTGGAACCTGTGTCCTTGTGTATGCCAGGCAAGTGCAGTAAGCACCGAGCCACCGCTGCAGCCCGCCTGATAGCTTCCTGCAGTACCTCCTGCTACCACGTACTCACTGCAGCAAGCCATCTCACATGTTTCTAAGCAGATTCTGACCATCAAGTCCTCCGCAGCCAGAGCAACATCATTACTGTCTCTATTGCTTCATAAGCTCTTCCATCCTCTTTCAAAAATTATGGACATATGAAGGGACACATGATTTTCACCCTTGAGAAAATGAGCATGACTGCACCGCTCATTGGATGGTGAAACAGGCCGATCTGAAACCAGCTCTGCCGCCCTTCCTTGGGGAGTTGGTTTGCTGTTCACTTTGAGTAACAGACTCTTCCACGTTTGTTGATGCCTGGGCTTCCAACATCCAAATGTTTTCATGGAGGGCGCTGGGGACTTACGGGGGCTCAAGAGTCAGTTTCAAAAGTTCAGTTCCCAGTCAGCAAACCCCACAGCTCTATGTGCTTGATGAGGCAGAACATCGTGGCAGAAATGCATGGTGGAGGAGAGCTGTTCAGACAGCCGGGAAGCACAGAGCGCTGTCTGGAAAGTTTCTGTTATCATATCCTCAGGCTCAGAGTGTCTTGCCCTAGCTGGGTCCAGTCTACTAGCAAGCCCGCCACAGGCATCCATCCTTTGCTTCAGAGATCTTATCATTTCTTTTTTATTCCTCCTTAGAATTTCCGTCTCTGCTTACATTGCTCATCTGTTCTTGCATGTTGTCTGATTTTCCCTTAATCAGTTTTTTAAAATGCCTGATCTGAAAATATCAATCTCCCTGTCACATCTGAGTCTTGTTCCAATTGCTCAGTTTCTTCAACTTGGATTTTGCCTTTTAATATGCCTTATAATTTTTTTTTTCCAGGGCTGAAGATTGAACTCAGGGCCTTGCGAGTGCTAGGCAAGCATTCTGCCACTGAGCCGAATCCCCAACCCCTATAATTTTGTTTTGATAGCTGGACATACTACAGTAGGTGAAATGAACTGTGGTACATGGGCCTTTACTACTGCGGTGGGGAGGAATGGGCCAGAGGAAGATTCTACAGCCCTGTGATTGGGTCTCAGACTTTTGGTGAGCCTGCATCCCTGGACTGTCAATTTCACTGGTCCCCCTACCCACCCTGAGTTGAGACAGAAGAGCTGGAGGGAATTTTCCTTCCCCCAGATAAATTAGGCTCTCATAAACCCCAGCAGGTTAGGTTCCCACAGTTTCTCACCAGGGTAGACCTTGTTAGGAACAGAGTTCTCCGAGCTGGGCACAGAGGCCCTCCCCTGTGATCTCAGCAACTTGGGGGTCAGGCAGGAAAATCATAAGTTTGAGGCCAGCCTGGGCAATTCAGGGAAACCCTGTTTCAGCAAAACAAGAATAAAAAGGGCTGGGGTGTAGCTCAATTGCAGAGTACCCCTGGGTTCAATCTCCAGTACAGCAGAAGGTGGGGAGGGGGAGGAGAAAAAAGAGCAAGGGGGCCCTGGCATATTGCAAAATGACTACTCCTTCCCCTCCCCGCCAGCCTCACGAGGGGATTTTTGTCTGATAGTCACTGCGAGGACCACGTAGAACTCCTGGAAGTAAGACTCACAAGCATGTGACACCCCCATCACTGGGTGCCCCTGGATTTTTTGCCTTTCAGACCCTCTTTGTCCACGCAGAACCTGCAGCATATTTTCCATCTACAGTTCTGGTTTCCCAGCGCAGCACTGTTTCCTGAAGAGATCTCTGTTATCAAAGGCTATGTTCCCTAATTTCGGGGGCTGTGGTTTGCCCTGTGACCTGGCTCTTCCGATAGCTCTGAGAACAGATGGTGCCACCCCTGGCACATGGTGGCACTTCAGTGTAAGTGATGTCAGGCGGTGGGGCTCAGGGGGTCTCCTGGACTCTGGGCCAGGGAGCCAGGAATGTGCTGTGGCAGTTACGGAGGAGGTGCCACTGACTGATTCTGATTCACCGGGAGAATTCTGAATAAGGTGCTAGGCTTTTCATTTGGCAGAAAGATGCCCTCAAGCTTGTGGTGATGCTGGGTTAGGACCGCATCCTAGGAGGGCCGGGACATGATTTCCCATGATCCTCAGGCGAGGGAAGTGGCCTGTGTGTCCAATTTCTGTCCTGCTGCCCCTGCAAACAGCCATCTGTTGACTTCTTAAGCAGGCACAGAAGTGTCCATGCCAGCACAGTGCATCCCTGAGAAGGACGCATGTAGGCACACCCCCACACTGGGTCTCAAAGGGCGTTCTCAGCCCATCCTGCAGAGTGTGGAGCAGCCCTGGAGTGGGATGCCCCTTCACCCTGCACGTGACACCCTATAGAGACCCCACCCCATAGAGAGCGCCAATGCTGGAGGAAGGCAGAGGACAGCAGCTCAGGTGGGGATCTGCAGCCGAGACCACCTGCCTCTTTCTGTGCAGCCCTGAGCAGAGCCTGGACTTTACATTTCTAAATGTAAAATGAAAAATAAGAAAGAGAACTCATTAGCCTTTAGGCAATAACTGTTGTTCTTTCTCGCTTCTTGTCAAAACCTAAAAGTTAAGAAAAGACTAAAATATCTTCTAGCTAGCCCTCGACAGAGAAAGTTTGCTGATCCCTGCTCTAAACACAGGGGAGGGGCCCTGGTTACCTAAGCCCACATCACCTTTACCTACGGAACGTGGTGGGAGTGGCATGGACAAGGTCCAGCGGGAGCCTTGGGGCTTCTGTTTTTGTCCTCCTAGAAGCCAACTGCCACATCAGGAGCCCAGGGTTAGCTGAGTGGCGAATGACTGCATGGGAAGAAAAGACCACGCAGGGGAAATCCCGAGGGTCCCTGCCCAACAGCCTAAAGCCACACTTGAGCCCCCAGCAGCAGCTGAGCCGTGATGGCTGACACCCCGGGAGCAGCCAGGAGTGTGGCTGCTTGTGGAATCACAGTGTCACCACGGTTGTTTTAAAATATTAGATGCTGGGGTGGCCACTCAGCACCAGATAATGGAAAGTAACAGAGTTAGGCAGCGCTCCCTCTGAGGCAGCCAAGCTCAGACAGGCAGAACTCACTCCATCCCCAAGCCACACTCTGAGGCCCACGTTATGATTATACGCCTATTCTGGATGTCACTCCATGTTCTCCAGGACCACAGCTGCAGCCAGAGCGTTTTCGACAATGGTGAAGGATGCAAGTCCTTCCTGAAGTCGATCCGGGAGCCTTTCCTTGAGCAGTGCTTTTTAAGACTCAGGTGCTAAGACAGCAGAGATGAATCCGTCTGGAGCAGACATCTGCTTTACCGTCCGCCCTCTCCGCTCTCCAAGTGGTGGTCCTCAAGCCTCTGGTCTCCTCTCTGGGCGTGGCTGGAGCTGGGGAAAAGCTGGCAGGACTCACAGTGCAAGGCTCACCATTATGGCCCTGCCTCATGCTCCCCCGCAGATCCCAGGGAATTGTCAAAATGTTCCCTATACATCAAGGCAAAACTACCACTTGGTGCAGTAGAGGGATGAATGGAGAGTGGGTGTCTGCGAGAGCTTTATCAGCTGAAACAAAAGATTCTCCAGAGCTGGGAGGTGGTCTTTCGAGATGTCTTTGGTAACAGAACAGTTAAGTGACACACTGAGGGGCAATCGGCCACCCTCAGCATTAGGGCACCAGGGCCCCAGCCCCACTGCGTACCGTCTGCGGACCTTGGGCCGAGCACCCCTCGTGTCCAAGTCTCCCTTTCCTTGTATGTAACGCAGGGATACTACAACTTGCCCCAGAGTCCACTGTAAGAATTAAAGGCGGCAGCAGGTATCAGTATGTGGCTCATTTTTATAGGATTTAAACAAATACCTAAATGAAGAGTCAATCAATGCAGGCCACAGAATACTGGGAGAAAAAAATTATTAGGGCCCTGAATCCAGGAAGCAAGCCTGTGTGAGCAACTGGCTGCCTGGCAGGGGCAGGCTCAGGGCAGCATCTGAGCCAGAACCTCTATCGTAGTCCCCGCAGGCAGAGGTGCTCAGCCCTGGGCACCCTGAATTGGGACCTGGGGAAACGTTAGCAAATCTCTCCACACCTCAGTTCCACCATCTGGAAGATGGAAATGAATTAAGTATTAGAGTAAGGTAACCTAGGTGCTCAGCCCTGGTTCAGAACGTGGGCATTCAGCAAGGGCAGCAGATCCCCCAGGACCTGGATCTTTCTGTAGGTGACTGGAAGGAGGGGGCAGGGGAAGGGAAGCACAGTGCTGTTGAGTGCTGAGTGCTGTGTGCTGAGTGAATCAGGCTCTGCGGGCAGGAGAACGAGGAGACAGTTTAAGAGCAGCAGGTGGGGAATAATGCACACGAATCAAATAGCCTACGTGATTCCTAGAAAAGACCCCAGGAGAACTGCACAACTGAAGGAAGACTCCAAAGGGACGCCCAGCTCTGGCTCTTTAAATATTTCTCCGAGGAAAGCGGGGGCCATTGTTTCCTCTCTCAATGCCGGAGTCACTGGGCCATGACCCTACAGAGATGGAAACTGGCCTTTGAGAGAGAGAAGGCTGTGTGGGTTTATCATTCTCTTTCTTTAATCAGGAGCTTTCCTCGTTCCGCCTGCACGGCGGTGTGGACAGAGCAGATGGGCCGTGCGGGCGGCGGCTGGCTCCGCAGCTCACCTACTCGCTCTTTGTGGCAAGGGCTAATTTACTGCCTGACTGCCTGCCTGTGCATAAGCAGGAGTTATTCTCATCAGGTTTGCAGATCCTCGCCCTCTCTTTAGCCCTTGGCTGGGGCCATGGAAAGTCTCGGAGATATCAATGCTGGGGGTAGCATGGGCTGATAGCCTGTCCACCTTTGGACCCTCAGGTCCCCCAGCCCAGTGATCTCTCTTGTTGATGACGACGGGCACACACCCCCCTCTGTGCTGCACCCTGTGCCTTCAGCCTCTCACCTGTGGTAGCCTGGGGATCCCCTTTCCAGGCACCTGGCTCTGGAGTTCACCTCTGTCCCACCTCCTCAGCTGCCTAGGGCACGGTGTGCGCCACTTGTGAGCTCAGCACCCTCCAGACCGTGGGTGGGCGCTCAGCAGTGAAGGCTGCCCAAGCACAGCTTAGAGGGACGGCAGGTCAATACATCCAGGAGTGCATCCTAGGCCATCAGAAGGGGCGAGTGCTATGGAAACAGCAGGGATGGGCCAGTAGGGCTGGCTGCAGCTGGAGGCTTGCAGGCTTAAACGGGGTCACCAGGATAGGGGACATGGTGGGAAGTGAAGACTGGAAGAAGGTAAAGGAGGGAGCCACACTGATGCCTCGGGGAGGACGTCCCAGGCAGAGGGACTTCACTTTGTGGAAAGAACATATAGGCTCTGGGGTCAGAATGTCTTGGGTTCAAGTCCACTTCTGCCTGTCACCACGGCTTGGTGGGCAAGTGTGGAACCTTGTAGGAACCTTGTGGTCATGTAGGACATAGGACAAACAACATTGTTGCTCAGCGGGCTTGGTGCAATGTAGACGGCCACACCTCATGGGTGAGGTCCCTGTGTGTGGTCCTGCACGACCCCCTCCCAAGGCCACAAGCACTCCCCTGGGTGGGGCACTCTAAGCAGGCTTCGTTGCCCCTGCAGCCAGGGGTGCACAGAGGGACACTAGCCAGCAGTGACGCTTTCCCTGCAGCTTCGCCTTCCAGGAAGGAGAGGACCATGCTAGGATGTGTGGACCGATTTCTGGCCGCTGAGGGACATCTGACTCGCGATAGGATCTCACACCCCTGAGATGGCTGACTTCCACACGAAGCTTTTCTTCCTCCTTCTGGAGGGCTCTCATTGACCCTGGGATCATTTGTGGCAAAGCAGAGACCCCTTCCTGCCAGCTTCAGGTCATTTTCTGATTTAGTGCCCCCCTCCCTGGACGTTCATCTCACTCCCAAGTCACAGCTATGAGTGACATTTCCGGCCTCAGCCCATCTTTACTGGTTGGGGAGAACTGCAGAAATAACCGATTTCAAGGTTTCTGAACAAATAGCCGTGCATATTTAAGCCTCTGCTTTGCCTATTAGGGAAACTGCCATCTATGATAATTATTTTGCCTCTGCCTGACAGGAGGATTTACACAGGAGGTAGAATAACTTTAACCTTTGAGAAAATTCTGAAACCTTGAAACTGTTTGGTTTTTCCCTATACTGCAAGTGTCCTTGGGGCCAAATCCATCAACTGCCTCCATGCAGTGAGGAGAAAGGCTAGCATAGGTGACAAGACCTAAAGTCCCACTGTCCCGGAAGGTAGCCGAATGATGGCATTCCTTACCAATGTGGCCTTAGACAAGTTATTATGGCTTCAGTCACCGTAGCTGATAGTGTCCCTAATGTGACCTCCCTTGTAGGGTTTGTTATGAAGAATGAGTGACGGAAAGCATACATGGTACCTGGTATACAGCAGGCACTCAATAAATGGTGATCATTCCTGTAAAGGGAAGAGAGGATTGAAGGCTTTGGAAAAGGCCATTTGGAGACAGGGCATGCTGTTCCTGTATATGAAGAAGACCAAGATCCTGAGATTGGCCAAGAGTAAGTGAGACTGAATGATGTCCCTGTCTGCATCACCAGGAACCGTGAATGTTACCTCTATGTACTGAGGACTCTGTGGGTGTGAGCTGAGGCTCTTGAGGTGGGCAGATGATCCTAGATCACCTGAGTGGCCCACAGGAATCACAGGTTCCTTGTAAGAGAGGAGGGAAGCTGGGGGTTGGAGCTGGAGAACAGGGAGAGGGGCTGGAAGCCGCCAGGCTGCAGGGAATGTGGGAGCAGGCACCATAAGCCAAGGAAAGCGGGTGGCCTCCAGCAAGGAAGCAGGAGAGCGCAAGGAAACAGGTTCTTTCTGAAAGCTTCCAGAAGGATTGGCCCTGTGAACAACTCGACTCTAACCCAGACTGAGTTCGGATTTCTGACCTCCAGAAGTCCGTCTTCAATTCGAGTGGCTGAGCTTGCGGTTATGTGATACAGTAGCAGTAGGAAGTTCATCCATAGGAAAGATACTGAGAGCAAAGGCAGGCCGTTCAAGAATCTTAATGACACAGCAAGGATCACCCCTGGGAATGCTGCCATCGCTGGGCCATCAAACAGCTGACAGGTGACCCAACACAGGAAGCTATCTGTGTAACGGGCAGACCTGGCCTCGCTGGAGGTTCAAAGCCACCTGTACTCCTGGGGGTGCTGCCATTCTCTGTCGCTAAGCTTGTATGGCATCTGGTGGGTTGTTCCCTGGAGCCTCTCAGTACCTGTCAGCCAGTAGGAGGCTTCAGAATACCTACTATGGCAAGAGGGATCGTTGAAATGTCCATCTCTCCTTTCGTCACGTTTTTAAGATATGACTGTTGATGTTCAGGTTATGTTTGGAGGTACCGGCGAGCGTGAGCTTTTGGAGGAACCTCCAAACACTTAACACATCAAGACAACGTGTCACCTTGCACCAGGACATTCAGAATTTGATTTTCTGACTGATGTCCGTGTCGATGTGGTCTAAGAATATATCAAACAAACAAAAAGACCTTAAGAAAAGACTAAGCCTCAGCTCCCTTTCTGGAACAATGACCACGACCGAGAGTCATCCCGGGTGCAGATACTGAGGGTCTACGAATGGCATGCAAGGCATATTAGTCCTTAAGCTAGTTCTTACCAGTAGGGGGTCACCATCCCTAACTCGCCCCTGAGGAAAGGCAGGAGTGGGAGGCTGAGAGACCTGTCTCAGTTCCCATGGCCTGTAAACAGGTCAGCGTCAAAGCCCACGTGGCTCTGCTCTGAGCTTGTCTCCACCAGGCAGGAGCACAGGACTGCGTGAGGACAGGCAGTGGGCTACCCGATGACCCAGGGCTACACGCCATTCTGTCACTGGCATGTAGCAAGCTTTGCAAGGTAGCAAGAGACTCTCGGACGCAGCAGTACAGCCTAGTGCTGGGAGGATTCAAATCGTGGAACCCAATAGCTTTTAACCAAGCTGATACGTTCTTCCTCAGTTAGGCACTGTGGTCACCAAGAAGCGTGGAGTACTCATCACTGAGGCTGCAAGAGAGCCCTTATTGCAGCCACCTTGCAACCCAGCCTTTCCAGGAGTATTCTGCAAGCAACTCCCTCACCCGTCAATGTCTCATAAATTATTCCAACCACAGTCACATAAGAAATAAGTTCTACTATGCAACTAGCCACATGTACACCTAACACAAGCCAAGAGTCTACGGAACATGGCATGAGCTCCCCTGGCTCCTCTTCCAAGGTCAGTCTACAGTCAAGTTCAGTGTTTGGTGGCCGTGACCCACACACGGACCTATGGGATTCATGAGACCCCATACTCCAGCGGGGACCGTGCGTGCCGTTTGACTGTCCTGGTCTGTGAAACAGGGACTGGGGATCCCTACCTCTGGGGCGATGTAATCTGGAGTCCCACAGAAGGTCCTGGTCGTGACTCCTTCCATCATGTGTTCCTTGCACATCCCAAAGTCGGCGATTTTGATATGTCCTTCTGAATCCAGCATGACATTATCTAACTTCAGGTCCCTGCAAGGAAGCAGGTTAACATCAGAGTCCTTCACACAGCATGACAAGGTTTGCTCTGGGGCTGGTGAAACAGAAGGATGTTGGACAGGCTGCCATCTCGGTGGCATTTAAACTAGAAGTCCCTGGAGAGCAGGGGCCAGGGATTACTGCGTTTGCATCTCCAGAGTCTAACATGGTACCTGGGATAGGGCAGGAACTTATGTGCTGAGAGAATGCCTGGATGGCTGAATTGGGGATTCCCAACCTTGGCTGTGCCTATGAGTTCACGTGGCAATTTGCCAGGTTTGGGGAGAATATTAATAAGTCAAATGACTTATGGTACAGGTGGGGTGGGGCTTAAACACTGCTGGGTTTGAGAAATTCTGAGTTTAGAACCACCTTGCCTGTCCCTTCCTCCTGCCTGTGCTGATGTCCTTTTAGCTACTCTCCACTTCATCCTGGAAGACATTCTTCTTTCTTTGCACCAGACTTTGACTGCAGCTAACCACCGAAAGAATCTACCATAATGATTTCCCCTTGCATCTCCCCAGCTCCTCATGTTCTCTTCCTGCTGAGCATCTATAACAGCAATTCTCCTTCCACTGCTCCCTCACCTCCATTCCAGACAAAAGGCAGAGGAAGGAGCTGTCAGCAGAGGGAGAAATATGTTTTCTTGTGCACAGTAGAAATGAGAGGCCAATTCCCTCAGGCCTAGAGATCAGAAGGTGACTATGGTTTGCCTTAATGCACAGACAGGTGGGTCCCAGCAGGTGTGTGTCCCTGAGGGCCACTGACACAATGCCTGAAGTCCCCATCACAGAATGACATGCCCACAGAGGCCCAGCAAACCCCTCCTGTGCGCGGCTGCTGGAAGGGCTTCGACACACACCTGTATATGATGCCTCGTTTGTGAAGGAAGAACAATCCCACGGAAATCTCTGCTGCGTAGAATCTGCAAAAGAAAGCGTTGCAGGTTTGCGCCTGCGGCAGGATTTGCAGCCTCACCTTCAGGCATCAGAGGTAAAGGGCAGAAGAGCTGGGGTCTTTCAAGAGCAGCGTCTCCCTACACATGTGCTTCCCACCGTTGGCCCCATTTCCACTGTTCCTTGCTCCGGCTCACCCGGGAACGACGCAGGGAAACTCAACGAGATGGCTTTGTTTTTCTCGACTGGGGAAGGTGGGTGGGTAATCTATTGCCTACAAGATAATTTCTCATGTATCATTTGAAAAGTGGACACCTGTTAGACTCTTCTACGTCAGGAACACGGTGGAGTGGAGTACCTTTCATTTCCCTGTTCACGGACAGAAAGGCTGGTGTTTGAAAATGCAATTACCCCCGGCTGACACATACGGCGGTGATGAACTCTGTCGCTAGTTTATTCAGTCCCTGAAGTGCTGGGATAAATGGGACATACCCTATGATTCATACCTTTTACATAATTCATAATAAAAAGCAGCTATTACCGTCACTTCTCAATCATTCACAGGTTAATATCTGAAACTCAGAGTAAATGCAGAAGGATATTTTAAAATTTTCTATCAGTCTTTGAAGTCCGAAAAGCCACACTTCTGCGCCTGGGTAAATACCGCACCTGGGAGACTTAAAGTAAACACACACGTTTATAAAAGCAGGGCCAAGAAATCCCCGACGGTGACCAGCTGGCTCTGAACGGGGACCCTCTGGGGCTGTCAGAAGAGGTGGGAATATGGATCGTTTCCACGTTATTTTTCATTGTATTTGCAAAACAGATACAATGAAAGAGGACCGGACGAGGCACCTTTATGTTGCTTTATAACACAAGGTACACGCCTGAGACCCTGGTGCCTCGGGGGAGGATTGCCAAGTTCCAGCCCAGCCAGGGCAATTTAGTGAAACCCTGCCTCAAAGTGAAGAATCTCAGAGGTTGCTTGGTGGTACAGAGCCCCTGGGTTCAATCCCCAGTAGCAAAGGACGGAAAAATAGAAAAAGGTGGTTACTTTGCTCTCTGCTCTTTACAGCTCTGTGCTATAAAGCTTTACTTTATAATCTGAGCATTTCAAAGGTCTATAACTAGCAATGGTAAGAAAGGAGATAAGTACAGGCATTTCTAAAAACACTTGCTTTTTACAACAACTGCAAGCAGAAAAACCCCCCTTACATTTTCTAATTAAGCTTGTTCCCAAAGAATTCCCTATTGTGCTTTCAGCTAATCTTCCCTAGGGCAGATAATCCCGCACTGGCCAAACTTGTCTGTTGAGGTTCCTGAGACTTCCGGGTCCCTGGGAAATGGGATGATGTTCCAGGCATCAAAGTCCCTCCTCCAACCATTGTGACTCCTCCTTCACAGGGAGCCCAGGACGCCACTCTTGTGTCCCCTCATCCCAGGCACCATCCAGCAAAGCCCTCCAAGCTGAGCTTCCTCAAACCACATCCTTCCTGTTAGCTGCCCTCATCCCAGCCCAGGGTGGGACCTCGGATACAATGTTTCTTCCCCACCCAAGCCACCCTTTTGTCAAGGACGCTTGCTTCTCTTCAGCTCCAAGCTCAAGCCCCGATTCCAGCTCCATTTCTTCTGCCCTAAAAGATTCTCACTGGCCCCTCTCACCAGCCCCTCTTTCCTGACTGTCCCTCCTCCTCTCCTGAGCCAGAGGGCTCAGTGAGAACTTGGCCTCCTGGGACCAAGTCCCACTGAAGTCACCCCACCCCACTCACCTCCTCAGCCCCTCCTGCAGGCTCTGCCTGCACCCCTCCCCAGTTCAAGCCACCTGCCACACAGGCTCAGACTCAGAGCTGGGCTAGGCCTCTTTCTCCACAACCTCTTTCCCACCTCTGGATTGGGCACTACCTGAGGACTCGCGGCTCCCACCCAACAGTTTTGGAGGGCTTGTGTGGCATCCCGTGCACACCTCTAAAGTTGTAGTGGTACGTTATAATTGTTCTGTGACTTCTCCAAGGCCAGGTTAGAGGTGAGCTCTCTAGAGAGGGTGGGAGCTCATTTCTTACACTCCCAGTGCCTGGTGCATAGTGGGTGTGCAATACCCATTTGCTCGACAAGCAGCGACAGACTCCACCCATGAGGGTGGCACTGGGTGACGTGGGGATACACCAGCCTCTCCAATTTACTGGCAACAGAATAAACCATCTAGCTGGGACCTGTTAACACATCTGCTCCCTTGGGAAGTTACAGTGCTCAACCCCAAGTGTGCAGAGCCACCCTGGACACTTGACCAGCAGAAGCCCCCCATCAAGAGTGAAAAAATACTCACACTGCTTGAGGCTCCTTAAATTTTCCTACTTGCTGAATGTGGTACATGAGGTCCCCGCCGTTGACGTATTCCATGACAAAGTACAGGCGATCCTGCAGAGCAAGGTTCACAGGTGAGCAGGGCTCCGTCCCCACGGGGTGGGCAGCACTGGCACATCTGCTCAGTTTGGAGCTCTTCCTATTTTTTTCCCAACTCAAGAATAAGCCATCTCCCCACGGCCTGTAGGCCTGGGACGTCTGTCAACGCACCTGCCTCCTGCTTACATATGCTCCTTAGTACCGGAATGGCCTCAAACATCCCTCCCTTTTTTTTCTACACACATAAAATATTTCTAAGCCAGGTGAACTGTCCACACAGGCCAATCGATTCATTTAACACGTGTTGCTCAGGTGCGAGTGTGGGAAAGCTGCTTTGCAACCTCCTGGAGGTGTGCTATGCTAATGCAGTGATGTGTTAGCAAGATTTTCTGAAAACAAGCCCTTGGGTTAGGCTGGGCTTCTGAATTGTACATGCTCAATGACATCTGCCAAGTAGGGGACAGGGAGGACAGTAACAGGAGAGGCTAATCTTCTGCAACCATCATGTGTTTTCTCTGTCACTGGCACATGAAGTACTGGCCACAGGAAAGGCTTTCATAAAAGAATCAAATAAGTGTGCATATTTATGAGGACATTATGCTGGGCCACAGGGGAGGGGTCAGTGAGCTGCACGGTGAAACAGCTACCAGCACAGCTCGCCGAAGCAAAAGCTGACTGACCTCTGCCCTCTTCTGGAAACAGCCCAATTTCACAGGGGTTTCTAAGCACTGAAGTGCAGCTCAGGGACAGAGACGATGAAGCTGGTGCAAACTGCTGGCTCCGGGAGCCTCCCTCTCCAGCCTCCCTCTTAGGAACTTCAACTGTGGCTTCAGTTCTCTGCTTTGTAGCTTTCGGGGCTCAATTGGCGAGAGCGGGGCTCAGGTGCATCTCCCTGACGCTGCCGGGGTGCGGAATCTGGGAAACTGAGAGCAGGCTGGAGCCCGTTGTGTGGCCAGGGCACAGCTGATGCACAGCGGCCAGTGGTCAGCCCCGCAGCCTCTACAGCGCCCCCAACACTGGCTGTGTTGCCATTATGGGGTTCTATAGGTCCAAGGCTTTGAGGGCTCCTCCCCAGAGCTTTGAAAGACAGACGTAAGACACCAAGTCCATTTCTGACCACGGTGCAGGTAAAAACAGTAATCATCCCAACTATACCAATGACAGCTACTGGTTACTGAGCCATAGGCAATGCTAAAGGCCCCGATTTCTTGTAGGAAACTTGCAAACCCCACAGCTGACAGGTCAGTGCTGTGGGACTCCAACCCCAGCAGTTTTACTCAACGGTAGGCGTTAGTAGATTTTTTTTCCTCATGAAAGGCCAGAGGGTAAATTTTACAAGCTTTTGTGTCTCTTGTAACTTCTCAGCTCTACCTTCTTGGCATGAAAGCAACCACGGGTAACCAGTGACTGCGTGTGACTGTGTCCCCAGAGCTGAAATGAATTTCGTCTACTTTTCACACGTCATGAAATACTGTTGTCGGGATTCTTTTCTGTGACCTTTCTTAGAGCTCATCGGCTATCCAAGGCAGGTCCTAGTTTGCCACTCCTGCTGTATGTCTGAGACAAAAGCGTGCTCTTTCATGATGTGGAGTCTCCCGATGTTCCAACATCATGCTTGGCAGCTGGACCAATAACTGTGAATGAATTTTGACTTTTGTTGAACCCTATAAGTATCAGCACATAGCCTGGCATGAAGGAAACCTTTCCTATATGTAATCATCCCTCAGTATCTGGGGGGACCTGCTCCAGCACTCCCCCAACGACACCAGTGCTCCTGGATACTCAAGTCCCCTGTATTAGACCGTGTCCCTGCACGCAGCCGATGAGACCCTCCTACATACTCTAACTCCTTCAACGTCACTTACAACGCCCAATACAGTGCAAAGGCTGTGTAGAGTGGTGGCTGCACTATTCGGGGAGTAACGGCAGGAAAACTGTCAGTACACATTCGGCATAGATGCGATTTACAGATATTTTCAATCCATGAATGCAGCGCCACAGGATACAGAAGGCCACCTGTAAATGTTTGCTGAATTAAATGGAACGAGTGCCAAGTCTCTAAGCAGAGGGCATTACAGAGGGGGAGGACTGGAATCTGCCAGCATCTGGGGGTGGGACCTGTCCTCGTCACCTCTGCTTGGCATCCCAGTCCGCCTTGCCTCAGGGGTCCGGAGACACAGAGCTGAGGGGAGATGGGGGCTACCCCTCAGGGCTGCAAGGGCCTTACCACCGTCTGGAAGCAGGAGTGCAGCTGAGTCAGGAAGGGGGGCTTGTCCAGCAGGGCCAGGACCCGCTTCTCCACCATGGTGCACTCCACGTCGTCGTCCTGAATCACCACGTCCTTCTTCAGGATTTTAATGGCATACAGCTCTTCTGTTCCCTTCCTGTCAGCCAGCATCACCTGGGAACAGACGAGAACAGCCTTGATCATTTGCAAGCGGATATCTGCCCCGTCAGCTGACCGTCTAGCAACAGCTCCTGCAAGCCTGAAATACGTGAAACAAAAACATTCCGTCAACTTGGCTATGGTTTGAGTATGGGGCGCGTCCCCTGAAGGTCCATGTGCGCATGCTGGGTCCACAGGGTGGTACTTTTTGCAAGTGGTGAACCTGGTGGAGGACCTTAGGTTTTGGGGCCATGCCATACCCTTGAAGGGGTCTGTGAGACCCCACTCTCTTCCTCTGCTCTCTTGTTTCCTGGCAAATGGGTTGAGTTGCTGCTCCACCATGAACTTGTGCCATCATGTGCTGCCTCTCCAGAGACCAAAGCAATGGGGACACTCGATCATGGAAAGGAAGCTCCAACACCATGAGCCAAAATAAACCTTTTCTGTTTATAAATTAATTGCCTTGAGCATTTCATTATGGTGATGGAAAATGAACACAGACTTTACATGGAAATTTTGAAACATTGTACATCACTGCAAATTAGATTCCTCCAGAACTTGTATAACTTCTAAATTGTCAGGATTTGCACACTGCAGCTGTTGTGACCTGCTCAAAAGCATATTCACATTTTCTATGAGGATTTGTCTGGAATCATCCATGTTTTCAGAACGTCCTTAGGATAAAACGTGATCGACCTTGATAATCTCACAAGTCAGGAACACAGACAGAAAGGCAGGATGGAAATCCGTTCCTGGATCTGTCATGGGGCCACTGAGGCCAAATGAAGGCCATGGAAGGCCCTCTGCAGCCTCTCCCAATAGTTACGTTTGCTCACAATCCCACATTTGATTTTTAGTTGTGAAAATCATTTGGCCAACATCTTGGAGCAGCCTTTCTGCTCTGAACAGGTGACACACACAAACCTGCTATCAGCTTTTTGGATACAATTGTTTTTAATCCCAGGAAGTAGAAAACATTTGAGGACTGTGTAGGAACAGCAGGGGAATCTAAAGGGCTGTTCTGGAAAACAAAATTGACCCAAGTCCCTGCCCTTCTTACCTTTCCAAAGCTCCCCTTCCCCAGAACCATGAGGAAATTGAAGTCGGTGAGCTTCACTCTGTCAAGGTTGTTGGAAGGCTGCTGCTTCCTGTCCTCCGAAGGACTGATCACTTTGTTACCCACAGGGCCAAGCTTGGCTTTCTACACGAAAAGCACAGACATGGAAAGCCATTGGTCATGTTTCCAACAGTGACAGGAAACAGCACATGGTAACTAAGCCTGATGCCAGCTGCCAGGTGAGGAGCAACGGAACCAGACAGTACTGACATATGGATGTAGTATCGGCTTTCTGCCCATGTTGCTCCCCCAGGGGGAGGTGTGCAAAACGGCAGAACCTGCCCCACCTCAACTCTGCCCAGGGCGAATGCAGAGTCGAGCATGGGAACCTGCCAAGGGCACATGAACTTCTAGGATGTCAAAATCAACTTCTCAGTGCTTCCAGACTGCTGACACGTAAGGGAAATAAACCGTCCAATGGTCTCCTCATCTGGAGATTTTGCCTCTTAAACTCATCAGCACAAAGGAAATTCACACGCAAAGAGGGAGAAGAATCCTCTGGAGAGGAATACTGTAAAGCAGGGTGTGCGGAAGACTTACTACTACTTTCAAGGGCGAGAACAGGTTTTTTTTTTTTTTTAAGGACAGAGAGAGAGAGAGAGAGAGACAGAGACAGAATCAATTTTTGTTGAGTTTTTCACGTGGCTTTTGTTGCTCTGACACTTAGTTGTGTACATGGTGCTGGGGTTTGAACCTGTGTACTTGCGCATCCCGGGCAAGCGCTGTAACCACTGAGCCACTGCTCCAGCCCAGGTTTTATTTATTTAAGAGTTAAGCTCACAAAGAGAAATGGGGATGTGCATGGAACCCGGTTTCATGTGAAACACTCGTGCCCTTTAAGTTTGAGGAACACCTGGTAAACGATGCTGGGTGATCACAAGGAGTTTTCATTGACCAGACCCCCACGTGAGTGCCTCCTGGAGCCACATGCTCAAGATGGTCACGGGGGTCAGAGTCCTGGTGTCAGCGGGGAACATCGAGAGGGCTCCTGTGGGAATGAACGCCCTAAGGGTCGGCAAGGAGCCTCTGGAGAAGCAGAAGCCTGGAGCGGGGCAGAATCCCACCAGGCTCTGCTGAGAGTGGGCTGCAAGGACACAACAGATGCTGAAGGGCCAGGGGCCTGCGGGCTGGGGAACCTGCCAGCCCCAGTCCTGACTCTCGCTTCAGAGCCATCCTTCATGGGAGAGCACAGCCGCCTGCCCCGTGGCAGCTCTGATGTGGCTCTGCCAGGCATCACCTGAGTCGGTACCTGCATGGTGAGGTGACCGAGAGGATGGCAAAGGGGTCAGAGAGGCATTCGAGGGGGGCACACGTGAGCTTTGCAGTTTTTCTTCAGCAGCAGAGAGGCCTCAGAAGGAACCACCCTCACTGCCTCCTTGACACCAGCCTCCCTTGCTGCATGGGGGGCCTTTGCCTCTGCACAGCGAGCCCCCTCAGCGGTCTGGCTCCCCATCCCCCACACGGGCTTGGAAGGAAGAAATGAAGCCTCAGTGTCCCTGTGATGCTGTTCCAACAGAAACAACTCCCGCTCCCAGGCTCAAATCTCCGGGCTTGAGAGCGTGCTCTGCTGAAATGGGAAGGAGACGTGGGCCTGAGAGCACTGATGTGCTTGCGCCTGCCGGGAAGTTTCCGCTTGCCCTCTGGTTGGGAGCCTGAGTCTGCGGAAGCCAACTGGCAAGACATTAATGGGAAAAGCACACACAGGGGCTGGAGAGGTGGCTCAGCAGCCTGGCCGGTCGAGGACCTGGGTTCGATCCCCAGCACCGCCTACATGACTAAGAGTAGGAAAAACAAAATCCACATGAAAAAATAAAATGAACTCTTTCTAAAAAAAAAGAAAAGAAAAAGCAAAATCATTCGCTGCCATCCAAAGTGCACAGGAGCATGGGAGTTATATACCGTAGGAAACTCTCAGAGGGGTCAGACAGCTGAGGCGGAAATGCTCTCTTCCTTGGAGAGAAGGAAGTGGAGGGGGAAAGGATTTTCAGCAGAGAGGAGGGGCTCAGGAAGAGTCAGTGGCCGGACAAAGCTCCTCTGGGCTTGGGGTCGGTTTTCAGCATCTCCCTGTGCGGCGTGAGTGTGATCTTCCTTGGTGAATGGAACTGCAGCAAGCTTTGAAGGCAATCGTGTGCCCCTCTGGTGAATCTGGTCTGCAGGTGGACAGGGGACTTAGAGGAAGACCCTCCCTGCAGGGCTGCTCCCTAGTGCTCTCCGAAGTCCAGCTTGGCACACTTAGAGGTGTGGTTTTCTGAGCCCCCACCCACTGTGTGTGGAATGGCAGTGCAAGGAGGGAAACACGCTTGAGCCTGGGCCACTGGACGTCTGGGAGGCTAACATGACCGCAACAGCACATGGCTGTCCCACTCCCAGAAGAGACTTGTGAGAAGGAGCCAGCATTCAGCCTGTTAGGTTCCACAAGGGACCCCTCAACGGTGGGACCACTCTAGGCCTCCAGACATTTGCCCATAATGATTCCAAGTGGAAAAACTTTGATCTGTGTTGAAATTTGAAAGAATCACAAGGGAGTCCATGCTGGAAAGGAGAATACAGCCCATGCCACTCTTCTCTGCTCATACGATTTAGAAAAAAAGTTCTGCGAAAGAGGCAGAGTTCCCGGGAACTTCGCAAGAACTTCTAGAAAACCTCAACCCTGGTGACGCATGGCTCTAGGGTGTTTGACACAGTCCAGAACATTTTTACCAGGCACGGTGGTGCATGCCTATCATCTGAGAAGCTTGGGAGGCTGAGGCAGGAGGATCCCAAGCTCAAAGCCAGCCTCAGCAACTTAGCGAGGCCCTAAGCAACATAGTGAGACCCTGTCTCAAAATCAAAATATTAAAAGGGTTGGGAATGTGGCTCAGTGGTAAAACACCCTCCACCAAACAAACAAAAAATCAATCACCACCACCAACAAAACAACATTTCACCTGGGGGAAGTTGCTCTTCATACCACCAAGGATGGCTGCCAGCTTCCACCCGCAGTGTGGGGCTAAGCAGCTGTTGACTCATTGGCATTCCTGAAGAGCCATGCCATCAGGGCTGATGCAGGTGACAGATCTCCTGATTAGACACGGGGCCACAACATGATGGCTTTGAGAGTTCTGTGCTATGACCTTAGTCTAGCCAGTGACCAGATACTGCCCACAGTCCGCTGAATGGAGGTAAAGACAGAAGCACTTCTGCAGTCCAGAAGTTCGGAGCCTAACTGCACCGAGATCTTGGACCTGGTCTGAAAAGTCATGAATTTTGCCATAAGGGGAGTCCTGCTACCTGGAGGTGACGCTGACAGGGGGAGGCGCTGATAGCGCGTTCCACCTCCTGTCTTTAGAGCCAGAAGCGGTGCTGCCTTTTCCACGGCTGGCAGAGCAGGTGGTTGGTTGGGAAGGACAGAGGCCAGCATGTGGGGTCCAGAGCAGGCCAGGCTGGCCACACTAACTGCATTCATGCCAGTGGGCTGGCTTCTGAGTGGCCTGGCCCAGAGGGTGAGAGTGGATTTCTCCCCACCCGGAGCCACCCACGATAGGCATTTCCATACAGCTGTCCCCATCCAGAGCGACATTCCGCAGGGTTGCCCAGAAGAGCACTCTGAGCTGTTCCACACTGCCACCTGCAGGCCATGTTGCTGAAGGACACAGAGCCTTCAAAAGCAGGTCTTCTGCTATGGAGGTCTTAGTCCTGATTTGGGTCTAACAGACAATGGGTAGGAGGAGACCATCAGTGGACCCCTAGCAGCTGTTACTATCAAAGTGAAAGGTCAGGAGCCACCACGTGGGACTCCTGGGCAGGTTGCAGGCCAGGACTGGGGTCCAGATGCTGTCGTCGGCCTTGACCTACAGGCCATGGACAGCGCCCCCTTTGCCTGGCCAATGATTCTGAAGTTTCTCGTCGGCCCCTGCCTGGCTGCCTCCTTCCCTTCCTTCAGGGCCCAACTCAACTGCCATTTCCCAGCAACGCCTCTGTGAAGACAGCCTGATGCCCTCTCTCACGTTCCCTGGGCTTTTCCTCAACAGCATGTAGATCTTTGTGGGTGCATCTGTTTAGTACTGTTTGCAAGCACCCTGGGTCACGCCCAACAGATTACGCCCACAATCGTCCTTTCTCACGGCCACCTGGCTGGCCTTCCTGTGTCCACCCCACCCTCATGCTGTTCACTGGAGGGACCCTGTGCTGTCCTGGAATCACTGGCTTCCTATTTGACTGGGACAAAGCTCGAGTCCTTTAAAGGATGGTAAGGAGGAGCTGGCTTCCTGCGCTCTCTGCCTAATTCCCAGCACCCTCAGCCTCTGTCCCAGGAACCCCTTCCTGGATGTGCCTCCTTCTGCTCTGGGTCTTGGGCCTTGCCCTTCTCTCTTCTGAATGCTCCAAGCCACCAGTTCAGAGAGGCCTTCCCACAGACTCTCCCCTACCTCCATCACCCTCCGCTCCCTCCTGCTTCCCTTTCTTCCCAGTGCCTGTCCACCACCTGACTGCACCAGCCCTTACCCGAGGGATTTTGTTGATTCCCCAAATCCACTTCAAGGGCCCACTTCAGACATCGGCTGAAGCACAGGCCTGAGCCGCAGGTTCTGCCCACCAGTGGGCACTGAGGCTGTCTGGGGTTCCGTCACACATCTCCTGCAGAATAGCCCGAAGGCCCTGAGGTCAGTGTTGCTTCAATCTGCTGCAGGTGGTAGTGTATC
>PVKS010022250.1:0-33997 GCA_004027875.1 Aplodontia rufa | reverse complement strand
TGTGTGTGTGTGCTGTATGTGGTGTGTGCGGTGTATGTGGTGTGGTGTGTGTGTGTGTGTGCATGTGTGTGTGTTCTTCTTAACTCTCTAAAAACATATCAGGGCTGACAAGCATGCTCAGTGATAGGTCCTTCCCCAGCTCGTGGGCTCCATGCCCAGCACCACACTCAGCACACACATCACACACACACACACAGCACACACACACAGCACACACACCCACACACACTTTCCCCTCCTGTCGACTGTCATTCTATTTCATGCATTCTGTAGCTGGAACTCCACCGTGTGACCTCCTGCATGTCCAGTCCCTCTGCTTCAGCCCCCTTCTCCCGCGTGGTCTGAGGTCAGCTCTGCGCCATGCGGATCAGACCACGCAGCTAGGGCAGAGGTTCCCCTGCTGCAGAGCCAGAGACCCCCCGTGGTACCCCGGGATCTGTTGGCGATGACTGCCGGTGGGACAGGTCTCGATTCCCACCCCGAGCCCCACCTCCCTGTGCTCCTCCTGCAGGGAGCAGCTGCGTCTCCACATTCCACGCAGTGCCTGCTTCAGGTGCGTGTGGAGAGTGGCAGGTGAGTGCAGGTGGTGTGGGTGTGTGTGTCCTGCAGCTGGAAGCTCACCCACCTACAGTCCAGGCCCCAGCTGGGGAGGGCACAGCAGCCCTGTGCTCCTTCACACCGAGGCACCACGGGCTGGGTGCCCACGCTGCCCGGGTGACCACTCCACGCTCAGGCACCCCAGGCACTGGACCTTCAGGGCACACCCACCCACACTCGCACACCTGAGTCCCGGGGCTCCTTGCCCTCGCTGCCACACGGTGGGCTCAGTCTTCTTAATTCAGCTCTGTGAATTTCGCACATGGGCCCCTTCCACATGTGGGTCTCGAGAATACTTCTTGCAGTCTGAGGCCTCCTTCTCCATTTTTTACAGCATTTCTAGACAAGCACACTTAAATTTTGATGAGTCCCAATTAATCCAAGTTATTTTATTGTTTTCTCTGCCACGTTTTAAGAAACCATAGCCTGTGCCAAGGTTTCCTTCTAGAAGTTCCATCCTTTTGGCTCTTACCTGGAGGCCTTCAATGTACTTGGTTAATTTTTGTATGTGGAGTGAGGCAGGGTCTGGGTCATTTTTCGCATGTGACTCTTGACATAAGGTTGAGGAAGGCCCTTCCAGCTCTTGTGGGTGGAGAGAATTTGCCAGATGGCTTCTCCACCTCACATCTCACATGGAACAACAGCAGAACAACAGCAGAATGAGCTGAAGATGGAGACCACGGGTGGCCACAGGACTGTGTGCTTGGGGAGGAAAGAGATCCCTTTTGGTGGCTTTATTGCCTTGAAAGCCACACATTTGGGACAGAGCCAGTTGGGGGCCCAGCCCTCATTTCCTGCCCCTCCTGAAGCTGGTGCTGAGCGTGTGACCCTGTTTGGCCACAGAGCCCCTACTCTTGGATCTTCTCCCCTACCTGCCTTTGGAAGAAGTCACCTGAGGTCGTGTTACCTAAAGAAGCACCTGCAGCAAAGACCTTGCTGGAAAGCGACCCAGAGTCCTGATGTGACCCGGAAGCAATTCCATCACAGCTGTGAATCCAATTTTTGTCACAGGAGACCATGCGTGTCTCAGTGTGCCGCAGGAGATGGCATGGTGCTATTTACAAACACACAGACTTGCCCCAAACCCAAGACCCTGTGTGGACCTCCTCACTAGTGAATCGACTGTTTTCCTCACCAACACACTCCAAACATGAGCACAAAAAGAGAGGCTGACTCCACAGGCAGAGTCCAGTGTGAGACCTGAGGACCGCTGCGGAAGCAAAGCCAGCCCAGGGGGGACAGGGTGGGTTCTCGTGCTTTCTGCCTCCCCAGCACTGTAGGCTCACTCCTCTCTCGCCATGTTCCGCGCCCTCTTGCTAAAGTGTCTGGAGCACTCTCCTTTTCCTCCACGTTTTCCTTGTCTGGCCAGGACCTCTCAGCCTCCAGGAATAATTTCAACATTACCTCCTCCACCTACAGCCTCCAGACTCTCTCTTAGCACCGTATTTTTGTTGCCACAATAATACCATCTGAAGTTAGGTGCGTGGTCTGCCTAATCCATCCCCTCCACAGGAACTTGAGGTCCCTGAAGCTGGGGAGCAGACCTGCTTGTTGGGGCCCTGTGATTAACATGGAGCACAGAGACATTCCACACATGTCTGCGATGTGTGTGCATGGGTGATGGATGATAGATGATCGATGGATGGATGGACAAATAATGTGTGATGTGTGTATGGATGATGGATGGATGCATAGATGGATGGATGGATGATGGATGGGTGGACAGGTAATGAGTGATATGTGCATGGATGATGGATAGATGCATAGATGGGTGGACGCTGAATGATGGAGGGATGATGGATGGGTGATGGGTGATGGATGGATGACAGATGGATGATGGGTGATGGATGGATGGATGGATGGACAGATAAAGGGTGATGTGTGCATGGACGATTGGATGAATGCATGGATGGATGGATGGATGGACAGATAATGGGTGATATGTGCATGGATGGATGGATGGATAGATGGATGATTGGATGAATGCATAGATGGATGGATGATGGATGGAATTGATGGATGGGTGGATGGATGAATGGATAAATGAAGGGTAGCAGGTGAATCAATAGGTGGATGGAAGGATGGTTGGTGGGTGGATTGATGGATGGGTGGATGGTTCAATGGACTGAATGGATGGATTGTTTGAATGGCACTGCCATGCGCTGCCACATGACCTTAGACTTCCCCTTTCCCAGCCCCTCTCTTGGTTTGGCTCTGGTTGATTCCTGCAGCGTTCCTTGGCAGTGGTTCTGTGTCACTGGCATTTCTTAATCTTCGGGGTCTCCACTGCAGCTTCTGCTTCCTCCTCACATCTCCATGCATGGCCTCTCAGGGGCTGCCCACAGGGACTCCGACCCTGGGGCACTTAGCTTGGCCTCTAGGCCTTCCTCTGAAATCTTGGTGGAAGCCTCCAGCGTCCTGCAACCCTGCAGAAGCAGCACCTTGTGGTTGACACCAAGCTGCTGCCATCTTCACAGGTGGCCAAGCCTCCAAGGTTCCTGGCTGCAGGAGCCTGAGTGCCTGGGTGGCCGAGCACAGTGAGCAGCTTCCTAGGCCCCTGTGCAAGCAGGGTGCCCATGGCTGAGCACAGTGAGCAACTAAGTTCCTAGGCCCCTGTGCAAGCAGGGTGCCCCATGATCTCTTCTCAAAGGAATTTTTCCTTTTACATCCTTGAGCCTGAGATGGGTAAAGCTTACAAAGGATGGCACCCTACAAATTATTTTGCAATGTACTGCGGTTCACAGAGTAAAAGTGCAATATTCTGTTGATTAAATAAATAACGCAATGCTTGGCATTTCCGGTTTGTGAGAGGGCTGTTGGAGTTTAAAGAGTTTCAGTTCAGGATATCTGGACCTGGGAAGGCTCACTGGGATCAAATAGCCTTTCCAAGGCTAGTGCTCACTGGCCAGACTGCACATTGTGTGGGGCTAAGCCCTGGTCTGGTCAGCTGTGAGCAGGGTTGGGGGGTGGGAGAATGGGTGGGGGGGTATGCATCCGGGGCACAGGGCATGGGATTGGTGTCCTAATAAGAAGAGACACTTCCTCCAAGGCAGAGAGATGTTTTTGTCTCTGCTTTGAAGACACAGGGAGAAGGCAGCCCTCAGTGAACCAGGAGGACACCCTCAGTGAGAACAGGACCAAGCTGGCGCTACACTCCAGCCTCCAGGACCATGGGAATAAATGGGGTTGTTAAGCCGCGTAGCCCGTGGGACCAGCCACAGCAGACTGACCCGAGGCTTCAAGCCTGCGTGGACTGCACCCGTGCGTGCACCTTGTCCATGTGTCTGTGCACGTCTCCCTCGTCCCTTAGAGTTTCCTTCCCCACCTCCATGCATCTCATGCATGGCTGCTCCATGGTGCTGCACGGGACCCTGGCCTGCTGCTCAGGTTGTCATTCCTATTGTCCTCCCTCCCCTCCTGTGCTCCTCTGCCAATCAGTCTATGACAAGCAACATCACTGTTTCTGCTTGTGACATTCGTGTAAAAAGCCTGGGGTCTGGGATGCTGGTCAGCTCTGCATTACTATGAGGATACAGCAGAGGTAGGTAACTTTATACAGAAAAAAACTTTCATAGCTCCCAGTTCTGGAGGCTCAAGTCTGAGACTGGGCTGCCCGTTTGTTTGGTTCTGTGGCACATCAGGGTGGAACTGTGAGCCCAGGTAGGTGCTTAATCCTAAGCCAGGAGCAGAAACAGGCCAAGAGGTGGGGACCTACAACCCCTCCCAAAAGACCCAAATCCCAAAGACCTAAGGGCCTCCCACTAGCACCCCCAGAGGTTCACAGTACTCACACATGGCACCCCAGGGGCCAAACCTTAAGCACATGGTCCTTCAAGGGACGCTACCCATAGCCAAATCTCACACTGGGATTCCCAGTTGGAATGGGAGCTCGGGCAAGGATCAACCGTGTGACTTGGAGCCTCGCTAACGGGGCCCATGTGGAGGGTGGCTGTGACTGAGTGTATGAACCCGTGCCAAGCCCTTGGGCCCCTGAGGAGTCCGGTGGGGCGCACGTGCTGCAGGAGTCCACAGGGGCACGTCGATGGGTGGTGACAGGAGTGGGCAGCTCCGGCGCCTTCCAGCACAGGCTGCACGCTGAGTGGGTGAGTGTCGGGCGCTTTCCTTCGCACAGCAGCTTTCCACGCTGCTGCTGCTGCTGGCTGCACTCCTGCCTTCCTCCAGTTATCATTACCGATTCAGCGTCCCCGTGTTCTTGAACGCCCAGTGCCCCAACGCTGTCTATGACAGGACGGCTGCACCCTGTGTTCATGCACCTATGTGTGTGATCCCCAGGTGGCAGACGGAGCTGGGATCTGCAGGGAAGGGCAAACTCATGGCAAGGAAGCTGAGAAGGAGTCACAGCTCCTAGACCTTGCTGGACCCCCAAACCTCCCATCCCATCTGTCCCAACTCAGAGCCCTTCATGATCACCTGTTTCCTCTGCAAATAGCTTCGTGGCCATTTCAACTCTAAAAGGAATTTTAGAATAAAAAGATCAAAGGGGAGGAAGAGGCTTGATCTAATTATCAATGCTGCAGAGCGAACTATAGAAACTCTAGTCACTGCCTTAGGAAGTGACCATGCCTCATCCCTCACCACCAGGCGGGTGAACAGGTTCCCTGGACAGCCCTGCACCCCACGCTGTTGGGGGCGTGGACGTCCAGGGTCTCATGCCCACACTGCCATCCGGTGGGGGCTGTTGGCTTGCTGGGGCAGCGACCCCTTCTCCTGCAGCCATCTGTGCACAGGTGCTGGGCTCCCGTGCAGGCGAGGCCTGAGGCTGACCTCCTGCATCCCAGCCTTGATGGCACCCAGCATCATTTCAGCCACAGTGAGCCTCAGGAAAGCCCCCATTCTGAGGAAGAGGAAACATATCCTGCTGCCCAGTGGGAGAGGCAGAGCATCTTAGCCATTCTTAACCCATCACTGTTGCCACCCCAGAGGCAGCTGTTTACCACCTTCCCCTGCACATTACACTCACCCCATGCCCTGCGACCCCACAGGTTTCACAAGGACAGAAGGCCAGGCTAGAGGCCGAGGGGATCCGCACAGAGTACCTGGATCCAAAGCAGCTTCCAGGAAGAAGGATTCAGAGCCAGAAATAGCCTTCGGTGCTTAGGGACCAGCTCAGGAATCACACGGTGGCACCTCTACCACATTCTACAGGTCATGGAAGTCCCAGAACATCCCCAAGCTCGGGAACCCAACTTCCAGGGGCAGGAACAGCAGAGAATGTCCGGCTGCCCTCTTCAGTGCCCATAGGGAGCCCCCAAGGCCCACACCACAGCCAGAAATGACCATGGGTGCAGCCCGGTCCCTTCTTTCTCCCATGAGACAGTCACAGGGCACTGGACTAGACAGGAAGCATGCATTCCAGTATTTGGTCCTGACGCTCTCTCTCCATGGGACTCTGAGCAGTTTTAACTCTGAAAGCCTACACCCAGGCCCACCACTCTGCCCCAGGTCTCCTGTCCCCTCTGAGCAGCCCTATCCCCTCTGCTGCGTGGTCTCTTGTCCTGTTTGTTCTCCTCCTTCCAGTCGTCCCTGCCAAAGGGCCTCGTAAACCCCTTCACTGTGTGGAATTGGCAACTGATGGGTCAATTTGTCTACTGACCCCACATGCTCACTTCTCTCCTTTTCTTTCTTTAATTCTGAAGGAAAGCAACAACCAAAAAGAAATAAACCCTGAGATTGACCTTGAAAACACAAAACCTCTCCCCATTGACCATCCATCTGCCAACCCTCGCTGTCAATCAACCAGTGCTGGATGGGCTCCCCCGGGAATGGGAAATCGGGTTACAAAATGGTTAAACTGAGCCAGGAGCCAGGAGCCGCACTCTGGGGACTGTGGAGCTGTGTGGTCTTGGGCCATTCCTTAGTGACCCGGTGCCTCTGTTTCCCAGCAGAAGTATAAATACCAAAGTCCTTTCCCACTTGAAGATTTTCTCCTCCCAGAAACTCAAATGTTGGACTAAAAATACTTGTTCAAATGTGAGAACGCAGCCACAGAACACCACATGCGTGGAGGACACAGCTGTGGGCATCACTGAGGACTGAGCCTGTGACCTGCAGAGAATGGATGTGTGACCTCACATGGGCCACCTTGCCTCCCGGACCTCAGACTTGCTTGCGTTAAGAAGAATGCTGGAGGCTGGAGCAGTGGCTCAGTGGTTACAGCACTTGCCTGGCGTCCGCAAGGACGCAGGTTCAAACCCCAGCACCACATACACAATGAAGTCTAGGAGCAACAAAGGCCACATGAAAAGCAGAATAGAAATGATCCTCTCTTTCTCTCTCTCTCTCTGTCCCTCTTTAAAATAATAATAATGCAGGGGGCTGGAGCAGTGGTTCAGTAGTTACAGCGCTTGCCTGGCATGTGCAAGGACTCAGGTTCAAACCCCAGCACCACATACACAGCAAGGTGTTAGAGTAACGAAAGTCACATGAATAACTAAATAAAAATGATTCTCTCTTCCTCTCTCACTGTCCCTCTCTCTCTAAAAAAGAAGAAGAAGAAGAAGAGGAAGGGGAAGAAGAATGAATAATGATAATGCGGGGGGGCCGGAGCAGTGACCCTCAGCCCCGAGGCGTGCTGGCATCTTCCCGGAAGGGTTGCATGCCAACCCCAGGCCCTGCCACGGGATTCCTGGGTGTAGGCCCTGGGCCCCAGAATACTTCAAATTCCTTAAGTGATTCCAGGATTGAAAACCTCCAAATCGGGCTCATAATTTTAAGCTATTTTTAATCAAAGATTAATTTCTTTAAACAAAAGCTGCACTCAGGTCCTGCCTGTAGAGTATTTCCGGGTGCTTTGAGTGAGATCAGCATACGAATCTGCAGGCCCAGTGAAGCAGATGTCCCTCACCACCCACCGAGGGCCAGAGCAGGAGAAAAGGGCAGGGAGGTTGAATCGCCCCCTTCCTTCCCACCCACCACTTGGGCCGGGGCTGCTCCTGCCTTGCACTGAGGTTCCCACCAGCAGCTCCTCCGGTCCTCAGGCCTTCGGACTCCAGCTGGAATCACACCACTGACTTTCCTGGGCCTCCAACTCAGAGCAGCAGATTGTGGGCTTCCGTGATCCGGTTGCTCATAACGAACCTCTTCCTATCTGTGCACATTTGGTTGTTTATTTGGAGAACCTTGATCAATACCATAGAAATGCATCCCTGGGGCAGCATGGCAGCGTCCTCCCATGAGTGCCACGTGGTGGGCAAAGGGAAGATGACTCGGAAGGCTTCCCCAGATGATGAGGAACCTGAACCTGGTGACGCAACAGAGGCAGGTGCCTCACATGCAACCTCTGAGAAGCCACCCAACTCGAGGTCAAGATGATCTTCTAAAACAATGTTGTTTAAAAGTCAAAATTAGTACCAATAATTCCATGATACGCAGCATATGAAATGTTTAAATAGAGAGGGCATCCAACGCCCAATTTTATTTTATTGCCACAGAGACTTCAACATTGCTCAGTTTGGTACTGTCAGAGTCCTTTGGAGGGACACAAAAGGAGCTTCACTGAGGCTACTGCAAATGATGATTCCACAGAGTAAGCCCAAACTCCTGCTGCACCATCACCACCTCCACCATCACCACCATGAGTGCCATTGTAACCATCTCCACCATCATCTCCATCATAACCATCTCCAGCATCACCATCATCACCACCTCCACCATCAGCACTATCAGCACCACCTGCACCATCATCTCCATCTCCACCACCAATATCATCACCACCTCCACCATCAGCACCAATGTAACCATCTCCACCATCATCTCCATCATAACCATCTCCAGCGTCACCATCATCACCACCTCCACCATCAGCACCATCGTAACCATCTCCATCATCATCTCCATCATAACCATCTGCACCATCACTATCATCACCACCTCCACCATCACCATCATCACCATCATCACCACCTCCACCATCAGCACCATCACCACCTCCACCATCAGCACCATCAGCACCACATGCACCATCATCTCCATCTCCACCACCATCACCATTGTAACCATCTCCATCATCATCTCCATCGTCACCATCTCCAGCATCACGATCATCACCATCTGTACCATCATCTCCACCATTGCCATCACCATCTCTACTGTTACCATTATCACTATATCAGCATTGCCATCATCACCACCTCCACCATCAGCACCACCTGAACCATCATCTTCATCTCCACCATCACCACTATCATTACCACCACCATCATTGCCACCTCCACCACCATTACCATCATCTGCATCTTTACCATCATCTCCACCATTGCCATCACCACTATCATCACCATCATCACCATCTCCACCATCACCGCCATCATAACCATCTGCACCATCACCACCTCCACCATCACCATCATCACCATCTCTACCATCATCTCCACCATTGCCATCATCACCACCTTCATTCTCCACCACCACTATCTACTACTTACAATGACTTAGGACTTAGTGTGAAGCAGATATTTTGCCAACATTATCCAAAGTTAATTTTCACGGCCATTCTGACAAATTCATGCCCACTTCATTGAAGAAACTCATAAGGAGTACTTTACCCAAATACGAGTGGGGCCCCAGAGAACCACATGGAGAAGCTGGTGGGGAGGAAGCCTAGAGGACAGAGAGGACAGAGCCACCTGTCCAAGGTTTCCCCAGTTTCTCAGCCAGGAGTAACTGGACATTAATACTGAGGCCACTGAAAGGCCATTATGATTGCGATTGTGTTAACTTTACAGGAACAGACAAATTCTCGTGGGTGGGATGAAGTTTGGGGGGTGCTCTTCGAGCCAGCATCACCTTCTTTTTGCAATTCCCGTTTGTGAACATCGTGTGTCTGTTTCAGGTGATGGGACCACGTCACCTTCATTCTGTGGCCTAGCACCTACCGAGTCTGAGCAGATGAACATGCGTGAGGTCGGGTAGTGGAAGAGTGGTACAGACTCCCCTCTTAAGCCTTCCCCTTGGCCCGGTTCCCACACGATGGCTGCCCTTAATACCTCCACAGCCTCTCCCATGCTATGGCATCTGGGAGGAACCAAGGGGGAAGAGAGAAGCAGGTTGCAGAAAGGCTGCAGTCCCTTTCTTTGGTGACCCTGGAACTCTCAAAGCCACAGGCAGGGTGAGGAGCAGTCCTTGCGGGAAGATGGGATTTGCAGAGCGCATGCGGGTGGAGAGCCCTGATGTGCGCGGCCTCTGGGAGGCAGGTAAAGGCGACCACGAGGGTTTTTCCTGGCTGCCAGCCAGCAGTTTGGAGCCTGGAGCACCTGGAAAATGCAGCAAGGCCCCAGAATCAATCTACATTGCAATCTGCCTTTGATTACCAGAAAGAACATCACCCAAAACTTGTGTCACCCCGTAAACCCAAAGGTCCATAGCAGCTGTCCTACTGGGCAAGAGCCCACCCTCATTCCAAGGGACTTGGGCCTGCCCGCGCCCTCAAGATCTGTGGGCTCCTTTGGGCCACCTGTAGAGATGCTGATCGCCAGTCGCCTCTCCTGTCCTACTTAGGTCCCCTTGACACCTACTCCCTGCCCCAGGCCACCTCCTAGGGCCCCCCAAGCAGAGTCCCTTGGGAGAAAGCAACACTCCCTGTCTGGTCCTCTTAGGGGGTGCATCTTTCTTCTGGCCTAAAGTGTCTCCTGGTCACCCAGTTCTGTCCAACTAGGGCCACCACTGCCTGTTCCGGTCTCCTGGCTGAAGCTGGTTGCTGGGAAAGAGTGGGGGTGGCGGGAGGGCAACTTCCTTGGGATGAAGAGATGCCAACACTGCATGGCCTCGCTTCCAGGGGGTCTGCAGATGGGTGGCCTCAGGCCCAATTAAAATTGGAGGGCTTTGCTAATGAAGACAGAGAGAGAGTTGGGTACCCAGACCATTAGCCAGTTCAGTGGCAGAGTCCCCCACCCAGCACCTGGCTTTTGAGAACTTTGGAAACACGTCCGCCAGATGAGACAGAAGTGCCCATTGCCCTCTTGAGCCCCTGCTGCTCTCTGGTCCTTGGGAGGGAGGATCTGGGTACTGTTCCCCAGGGGAGTCACCAAGGGAATCCAAAGACTCCATCAGAACAGGCTCCCTAAAGTGCTACTGGGGAGTTACACTGGACAACAAGCCAAAATAAAAAATTACAAATGTGTAAGTTACTTGACCTAGGAATTACAATTCTGAGAATTCACCTCTAGGGATATAGCTCAGTGGTAGGAGACCTTGCCTAGGATGTTCATGGGCCTGTTGATCCCCAGCACAAAAAAAGAGAACAAGAATTCATTCCACAGCTTTATTTACATAAGAAGCAGAACTATTTGTTAAAAAAATACTTATTTCAGCATCATTTGAAATAACAAAATGGTAGAAATCACCCAAGGGACCATCAATAGGGAACTGATTTAATAAATTATGGCATAGCCATACCATGAAATACTACACAGCCATCAAAAATAATCAATCACAGCTTTGTGCACTCGTTTTGAATAGTCACCTGCTTTTTAATTAAACATTAGATGGAAAGAGAGCCACTGTACACTCTCCTGCTGCAGGGTGAGCTGCAGTGTGGGAAAGTTTGCAGGACACACAATTAGCCAGACATGGACCATCACCTAGGTCACTTAGCCAGGCATGGACTGCTGCCTAGGTCACAGGAGAAACCGGCCATGCTGCTGGACCGTGGATAGAACCAACACATGGGAGAGGAGAACAGCTCCCCTGTCTGCCCTTCACCTGGACGGTGGAGAACAGCTCACTGTTTAGTGCATGATGAGTTTTGTTGCCACGTGCAAAAATTACTTCTTTCAATGTAAGAAGTGAGATCACAGGCAAAACAGGTAAGTAAATGGCACCTAAGCTTTCTGCCTGGGGGTGGGGTGCACCAGCCCTGGCATCTCCACCACAGTTGTCGTCGGTGCGGCCAGCCCCCTCCAGGACGGAGCTCCACTCTGTTACGAAACCTGAATTCAGCAGCCACCCGATAGCAGCGTCCCGGAGCCCCCGCTTGGTTCCCAGGACTTGCAGTGCTTCCTGTGTCTCGGGGTCTAATTAGATGTGCTCTCGGGCGTTTCAAAGGCTCGCAGGACGCACACCACTCTGCAGCGTGACTACACTCGCAGAAACTCGGGCCAGCGAGAAGGAAAAAGCTCAAAGCGGAGAACAGCCAGGAGGAGGCCCGAGAGCGCGGCCTGCTGGAATCGGAAGCCGCAGGGCGCTCTCGCGGCGGAGCTGCTCGGCCGGCTTCTCCCACTTTCTTCGTTTGGACCGTTTACTGCTTTTTCTTTTTCCCAGAGAGAACATATAGCAAGAAAATGTAGAATGGAAATAAGAAAGGGAAGTTTAAGTAACTTTACTGAGACAACAGCCACACAAGCCGCACGCTGCTGTGGTTCGGATCCTAAATGTCTCCCGAGGGCGCAGAGGCTAAGGGCTGACCCTGCAGCACTGCTGGGAGGTGGTGGGACCTTAGGTGCAGTGAGCTAGGTCATATCAAGTGTCCTTGGAAGGGAGGGGCACCTGCCTCCCTCTCTCCTTTCCCTCTCTCTCCTTCCCAGCTCCTCCACCACTGCTCCTGCCAGGGCTCACTGTGCCACCACAGGCCAGGGCAACAGGCCAACCAGGCACCGTCTGAAACCTGGCACTGCCAGCCTAGTGCACCTTTTCCTAGAAGCTGTCAGTCTCCAGTGATTCCTCGCAGCGTCAGAAGGCTGCTGAGCCCCTGACCTCGCCACCACCGTCTGGAGGTGCACCCTTCAGCATCCTGGGAGCTGTGCGCTGCTGTCGCCACAGGCAATCTTGGGACATTTTTGTTCCCCTAGAAGGGACCCTGCAGCGTGAGGAGGCTGCCTATTTCCCCACGCCCACCCCAGCCCAACGCAGGTCTCCTCTCTGCATCCACACCTCCGTGTAGGTAGACACTTGGCTTCCTCTGCCAGGTGTGGAGCTTCCCAGTGCTCTCTGAGCGCAGCCCAGCAGCAGGGCTCTCCTCCCTGTGCACAGTGCTCCTCTCCACCCACGCTCCCCTTCTTGATTGATTTCAGAAGGCTGCTCTGACCGCGGTGCCTTTGCCCAGCCGCTCTCAGCTTCCTTGAAGGCTCCACCAAACTTCCCCAGAATTTCACCCTGCTGTGGCGACTGAGGCCCTCGGGGTCCCCCGATCTACCTCCTTTGGGGTGTGGGAACCCACATTGCACCTTGCAGCAGCTTCTTGTCCAGGCAAGTCAGGGGGGTATCTTAATAGAAAATGATGTTTGGGGTCCTGCTCTTCGTTGAACCTGCCTCTCGCTGCAGCTGTCACCTGGGGAGCCGGATAGAAGCAGCAACCAGTGTGGGGACTTAGAGTCACTGAGGCTCACTGCCTGCCTAGACATCGCCCAGGCAACCCCGCGCTGCACCCTGGCGTGGAGCAAGCCTGACCCTAACAGGCAGCTCCTGCCTCCTCTCTGTGCTGTCTCCTCTTGTGCCAGCTAGGAAATGACCCTGTCCCCATTTCTCTACCTTGCGTATCAGCACTGCGACCCTTCCCCCACATGGGACAGTAGGGTCCATGCCCTGCTCTGTGGGCTGTGACCACTCAGGATCTGGGGTGCAGTGGAGGCATCAGCACACAGCTTCAGACGAGGTTGTAATGGATGCAGCTTGCGCCCCGTTCTCTGCACACTGGTGCTTGGCAGGCCGGGCTGCCATGTCATGGGGAAGCCCGCTCCCTGTGGGGAGGCCACCTAGGGGAGCCAGTCAGCCCAGGAGGAACGTCAGATGAGCACCCCAGGCCCTACGACCCTCGGCGGAGCCCACCTATTGAAGAGCAGACGCACGTGCCCCTGAGCTTGGTCCAATGGCTGAGCAGCAGTCCACGGTTTGCTCTGCAGCAGCAGAAACAGCAGCAGGAGGTCTCAGAAGGACCAACCCAGCCAGCCCAAGTGCAGGGGCCAAGGAGAGAATACACCCGAGGCTCAGGTCTTCTGGAGTTCTAGAACATTCATGAGAATTCCAGGCAAAAGCTGTGCTGTCCTCCGCCAGACTCTGGTTGTGTGGAAGGTAAGAGCCAAGCTCTCACTGGAGCTCATGCAGGTGAGTGAGCGAGTGGAAGGGCTTTTGCCAACCAGAGCCCCAGAGGCAGAGCCCAGACGCTTGTTCCCAAGCCCTGCACGCAGCAGGAGCACCCTTGATTCCAGCCGTGACCACCCAGCACCATGATCGCCTCTCTTGAAAAGCGTTGGGCTTTTCTCCTAGCCAAATGACTTTCCCAAAATCCTTTGCTTCTGGAAGAATGGCCTGGGGTACCAGCCCACCCCTGGCCACCCTAGCTCCCAGCGCGATCTTCTCTCCCCAAAGTGAGGGCAGGGGACCCCAGCCTCTCTGCATAGCTGCAGAGGAGGAGGCACCCGAGGAGGGGACAGACTCAGCCCTTCTCTCTGCTCAGTGCCCTGCTTGAGGGCTGGCAGGGCTGGTGTGTGCATGATTCTCAGAAACAAGCCATCTGCGCTCTGTGACCTGACTCCAGGGGGTGACAGCTTCCAACTGCAGCCATCTTAGCCACAGGAGCCCTTTCACAGGCCGAACACACACCTCTGCTTAAGATGCTACACAGGGCAGCACCTGGGGATGGCTGCGTGACTCAGTTTACCAAGAGTCAATGAGCGGCACACTCCAATTGGGTGGAGTGAGGGTTAAGCTGCAGCTCAGGGTTACAGTACTTGTCTGGCATGCATGAGGCCCTTGTTCAATTCTCAGCACTGCAAAGAAATCAAAACATTAAAAATTAACTATGCTCATTGGGAAAACTGTATATACGTGTGTGTGCATATATGGGCACACGTATACATCTGTACGTGCAGACACGCACGTTCAGGCAGAGAGGTGGCTGATAGCATGCACATCCGTAAGCACAGGCATGCAGAAAGGTGGGTGATAGAGGACAGATGGATGATAGATACAGACAGACAGATGTGTTTATAATCGAAAGGTCCTTTCTAATGGAAAGAGTTCCAGGCTGAGAGGCAGAGTGGTCCTAAACCTCACCAAGAGCTGAGCAACCCTGGACAGCTGCCCCACCTCTCTGGTCCACATCTGTGAGACTCCACTCCTCTCTCCAGAACTGTTTCTCACGCGGCGACCAGGGTGGCCCTTTGAGTCATCAGTCCTCTGGTGGAAACCCTGTGGTGTCTCCAGAGCTCTCACAGTGACCCTTACCCTCCTCCAAGGCCCTCGAGTAGGACTATCTGAAGAGAATGTTTTCCACGCTCCGTCCGGTGTGGCCATCATCAGCCGGGGGTATGGCTAATGGTGCAGCTGAGGGCCGGATCTCAGCTGAGCAGCTGGCACTGAAATGCCAGGTGTCACCAAGCACCGGCTACCTGCCTTCCCTTTCCGCAGCTCTTGCACACAGTGTGTCCCTCCCCATGCTCCTGTGTCTCCGTCTGCAGCTGCAGGGCACGCTAGGCAGCTCTTCCACTCCAGGCACCTCTGCAACAGCTGTCCCTCCACCAATCCCCAGACTCGCCTTCAGCCCCTGCCAGCCCCTGTCCTCAGCTCTTCCTTAAGTGCCACCTCTGAGGCCTGCTCTGGCCACCCCACCTCAGCTTCCTGTCTCCCCAGCGTCTCACCTCTCGCCTGAGCCACCTCCTAGGTAACTATGTTTCTCCTGGAGAACAGGCCCTGTGAAGAGGGACCTGCTGCTTCACCTGGGCTCCACCCTCACCTGGACCAGGGAGTGGCACTGGGCTCCACCCAGCAGATGCTGGTTGAGTGGAAACAGTGGAGGCTCCCCACCTGGCTGCACCCCGAGTGCCACACCCAGCAGACCCTGGCTCCCAGGACCCAGGGAGATGGAGTTGCTGGCTGCCGTGCAGGCCACTCCTGGGCATCCTCACTGGCCGCACTGGCTCACGAGTCTCCCCCTGTGGCTCTAGCAGGCTAGCAGCAGGCAGCCCCCATCTCAGTCTGGAAGGATGCAGTGCCCTTGGTGGCTGAGCCCTGCAGACCCTCTTCCAGCTGTCCGCTTCCCCAAACCCCCAACTCCGTGGCTGCTGCTGGGAGGTGGGCAGGGTGCGGAGTGAGCTGCTGGAGACCCTCCAGCTCGGTGCTCCACGCCCCTTCCCCAGGTAGGCAGAGAAGGCCTGGCTCTCCGGGGGCAGCCACAGCCTAGAGTCACCTTTGACTCTCAGGGATCCAAATGCTTTCAAAGTGCAGCCATGTCCTAGACCTTGTCCCTCTGGAAGTCCTGCCTTGGCCTTCTGCTCTGGAGCCCTTCGGCACTGTGAAAATACCCAGAGCTCGGGAGAGGCTGGGAAGCCTCTCCGGTTGACAGAACCCTTGTCCCAGGTTGGCTTGCTGCAGCAACGTGCGAAATCAGAGGCCACTTCTCCCGGAGGGGCGCTCAGGCCGCGGCTGAGTCGCATCTGAGAGCGCTGGGGGGCGTTCAGCTCCCCTCCGCCCAGCTGACAGTAGGTTTACAGTGTATTCTGGCCTTTGTAAAAGCGTTTGTCAGCCGGACGCTTCACTCTCAGCCGACCACCCATGCAGAGGGACAGGCAGGAAGCAGCCCCTCACGCGCACCGCCAGTCCACTGCAGGTTGGCTGCAGAATCGCAGAACTCAGCCACAAAGTGGGACATTTTTGGCATTATCTACTTCACATCTCCGCAGCAAAAGCAGCCCTTGTTTACACAAGGCGATTCCTGAACGCTAAATTTGGAAATTCTACGTCTTCCTCTAATCCGCCAGGCCCCGTGTGGGACGGGCGCCTCTCAGAAGCCTCAGTGCTCCCCCAGCTCCTCCAGGCTCCAGGGAAGGCCTGCGTGCTGAGGACCCGGCACGGGGGCCAGTCCAGCACCCACCCCATCACCTCTCCCGGGGCCAAGGAGGCCTCCTTGCCAGGCTGGCGGTTTTATTTTTAAGTGTTTGTGTACAAATGTATATAGAATGGCTCCCTCTGGGCCGCCCAGCCTGATCTCTGGCAGAATCTCAGGGCTTCAGGCCACGGGAGTGGGCCCGGGAGGAGGAGGAGGCTGGGCTCCCTGATAAGCTGCCCGGGAGCCCGGCTGGCATGGGGCAGGAAGGAGCGCGGAGCAATCAGTCACACTCACGTTTTATCTAGGTTGCTGGAAGACTTCTTCAAGGGAGGAAATAGCGCGCTCCAGGCAGCAGATAAGGGAGATGGAGTCCAAGATGGCCCTTGGGCAGAGCCTGCCCCCAGCCCCACCTGAGCAGGAGCTGGAATTTGGCCTCCAGCCTTCCTGCTGCCGTTGCAACCTGTTATCATTTGCCAGTGCCTCCCAGAGGCTCCGTCCTCCTTCCAACGGCCTCACCGCTCTGCCCCCACCTGCACCTTGGCTCCTCGCCGCGGCCCCGCCGCTGCCCTCCTCAGAGCTTGCACCGCGGGTGGGCTGACTGTCCGTGCTGTCAGGGACCAGCCGCTGAGAGGGACACAGATCATGAAACCTAGGTGAAGCTCTCCGAGGCCGTCTTCACGCCTCTTCCTGCTTGGAGCTCAGTTATTCCTTTGCCACCCTAACACCAGGCCCTTGCGTGCTCATTTGCTTGGAGCATGTACCCCGGAAGAGACTCGTTGGCTCAGAGGATTCTGGGACAAGGATACTGCTGGGACATGGTCTCAGGAGGTACTAGTCAGGAAGAGGGCAAATGAGTCAAGGGAGGGACCAAGACAACACAAGGTCCTTGGCCAGCTAGTCCCCATGGTGACCACCAGAGCACAGTCCTTCTGGGAATTCCAAGAACAACGCAGAACATGCATCTCAGAGCTGTCCACCCTCAGGACAGGGTGCTGGGACCCACTAGCTGCCATCATGGCTGGTGTGGGATACTCATGTGTGGCTGCACGCCCCAGACCCTGTGATCTGTGGCATTGGGTGGAGCCAATGTTCATGACAGGACTTGGTCCTCGGGCAAAGACACAGGTGCGGGCAGCACAAAGCCAGGCTGTCACTGGCAGAAATGGCAAGGAAGAGGGGTGCAGCCGGGCTCATAAAGCCCAGCTGGAACAAGACTAGGTGGTCTCCTGCACCTCACCACTGGGCCACCACCTCGTCCAACCAGCGAACCTCTTCTGACTGGTGCAGAGCCCTCTCTCCAGACCGGGCCTTGGTTTCCGTCCATGCCTTATCCACTGGAATGAATATCCACGAAGCTTCAGTTTCTGACAAGAGTCCCATATTTTATGTGGCAAGATTCCCATTGCACATAATCTTAACAGCTAATGCCACCCTTAAAGTGGCCACAGTCAGATTTTGTAGGGATAATCAGATCCAACAGAAGTCTATGCCAAAACCTGCTTCATCCTCTGACGAGATGGCACATAGCAGAGCTTGGGGTTAGCTTTTACGGAATGGCTGCACGAGTGCTGGGCTGGTGGAGTGTCCCTCTCTAAGCGTGTGAGAACTGACTCCTGATCCCTAGAGCATTGCTGGCCTCCTGTACTTTCCTCTCTACAAATAGACAACCTAACCTGGACAGGGACAGAATCCACTAATGTCACCAGCAAAGGCAGTGCAGATTGGGGCAAGTGTGCTCAAAGTGGGGTGGATGTGAAATGGTCCACACTCACTTATCCAGTGACTGAGGTGGCACTACACTGCTATCTCTTTAGACAGTGGGGAACGACTGAGCTTTTCAAGACTTCCTGTTCCTCTTCATCAGAGGATGGGTTGGTCTCACAATGGCAATCATTATCCCCATGGGGTTTTATTGTTAGAAATTCATTTTAGGGGCTGGAGCAGTGGCTCGGCAGTTACAGTGCCTGCCCGGCATGTGCAAGTATGCTGGTTCAAATCCCAGCACCCACAAACACAACTAAGTGTCAGAGCAATGAAAGCCATGTGAAAAACTCAATAAAAAATCGATTCTCTCTCTCTCTCTCTCTCTCTCTCTCACTGTCCTTCTCTCTTAAAAAAAAAAAAACAAAGAAATTCATTTTAGTCATCTTTTGCATCACTGTAACCAAAACAGCAACCCAAGGCCAATTTAGAGGAGGAAAAGTGTTTCAGAGGCCTCAGTCCACCGATGGCCGACTCCATTGCTGGACCCAAGGTGAGGCAGCACATCGTGGGGCATGGGCCCAGCAGAGCAGAGTCACTCAACTCATGGTGGGGTCAGGAAGCAGAGAAGTAGGGGAAGGGGCCTAAAGGACGATTCCAGGGTACACTCTCCCCCCGTGATGCCCCTCCTCCCGCCACCTCACCTGCCTATAGTTACCTCCCCGTCAGTTCATTCAAACTAAGATGGACAGATCAGGCTTCAGCTCTCAAGATCCAATCATTTACCTCTGGATGTTCCTGCATTAACAGGAGCTTTGGGGGACACTTCACATCCAAACCGTAACAAAGCTTTATAAAGATGCCTACATCCCCGAAGACCTTTGTTGACAATGTTCACATAAACCAACATATTCATGCATGCCTGTGTTTTTACTGATTCTCTACTCTTTACATGATGGTGGGATTTCTCATTATAATTCACATATGCACACAACGTAGCAATATAATTTGGCCAGTATCCCCAGTATTTCCCCTCACCCCTCCACCTCCCTTTCCTCTACTCTACTCATCTCCCTTCAATTTTCATGAGATTCCCCACCTTTCTTTTCCTCTTTCCGTCTCTAATTTCCAAATATGAGAGAAAACATAAGACCCTGGGCCGAGTTTGGCTTGTTCCACTTAACATAATTCTCTCAAGTTCCATCCATTTTCCCACAAATGACATAATTTCCTTCTTTTGGCTGAATAACACTCCATTGCCAACACACTGATTTCGATGACTGTCACATAGAGTTCTCATATCCCAGACATATTCATGTAGCAATTTCTCAAACTTTTCACTTAATAGCAATCATTCTTCATATGAAGGATTACTCAGAACGTGTGAAGTATACATAGTGCTTGCCTGGAGTGTGAGAGGACCCAGGTTCAAACATACACATACACAACTAAGTGTCAGAGAAATAAGGGTCTGATGAAAAAAAAATAAAATTTATTCAAAAAGACCAAATTCTACCACTTTCATGTGACAAAAGTGGGACAAGTGATGCTAAGCCATTTGGGTAATATAGCAGTGAGTGAGTCCATACTTGGACTCACTCTCTTGCCTCTGAGCTGCCCTCTATGGCCATGGATAAGCCAGGATGTGCTATGGAGATCCCAGAAGTGTCGTATGCTAATACTGGGCTATGTGGCCCTAGAATAAAGGACATTCCCTTTAACAAAGACTTAAATGAGCTTCAAAAGGACCAAGCAACTTAACTACCTGTCAAAATAAAGTCCAACTCTCGTTGGAGGAATAAAATCAAATCCACAAACTCAACAACAAGTAATTGCAATGTGTGACATCCAATCAAGAATTACTAGACACCTGAAAAGCAGTAAAATGAGATTCATAACCAGGAGGAAAACAAGACAAAACCAACAGAGCCCAAAGTGACATCAGTGATGGAATGAACCTGGAAGCACTTTACACAGCGTGTGTAAGCATGCCTAGGACTTAAAAGAAAACACGAACATGAGAAATCGCTGGAAGATACAAAAAAAAGAAGCAAATTTGGACCTTTAGAGCTGATAATTCTAAATCTAAAATGAAAGATTTCCTTGGTGGGATGTCTAGACTACTCTTTGTAGAATAAGAGGTCAGTGACCTTGTAGGCATAGCAATGGGAACTATAGAACAGAAACACAGCTTCACGGGACAACATCAGTCTAACACACATATAATTGGAGTTCTAGAAATGGGAGAAGAAAGAGGACAGAAAAATACTTGAAGAAATTATAGCCAGAATCTTTCCAAATTTGATGAAAGTCATAAACCCACAGATCCAAGAAGCTCAGTGAGACTCATGCAGGATAAATACAAAAAACAAAGCAAACCAAACCCCTCTCCCCAAAAACTACACCAAGCAACATCGTAATGAAATTCTCAAAATGATATAGAGTAAAATTTTAAGGTCAGAGGGAAAAAAATACATTGAATTCAGAAGAACAAACATTAAAATTCCCACAGACTTACCAGGAAAAACAATGCAGCTGAGAAGATAAATACACCAACCCTTGAAAGTGCTGAAACAGGGGCTGGAGCAGAGGCTCGGTGGTAGGAATATTTGCCTGGCATGCACAAGGACCTGGGTTCAAACTCCAGCACCACATACACAACTGAGTGTCAGAGAAACAAAAACCAGATGAAAAAACTAAATAAAACTTATCCTTTCTCTCCCTCCCACTCTCTTTAAAAAAAGAAAGTTCTTAAATTAAAAAAAATAAATCTAGAATCTATATAGAGAGTAAATTCCTTGCAAAAAAATTGAAGGAAAACAAAGTGCATTTCTAAAGCAAAAAAAAAGCTTGGAAAATTCCTCACCAGCAGACTTGAACTACATAGTGTCTGAGGAAAGTCCTCAGGTAGAAGGAAAATGAGAATGATACTATATGGAAATTTAGGAAATAAGAGGAGCACTGGAAATGAAAATACGTGGGTAAACATGAGCCTTTTTCTCTTCTTTTTTCTGTTTTTGTTTCTCAATTTTTTTAAGAGAGAGAGGGAATGTGAGAGAGAGGAAGAAAGAAAATCAATTTTATGTAGTTTTTCATGTGGCTTTCATTGCTCCAACACTTCATTCTATACACGGTGCTGGGGCTCGAACCTGTGACTTTGCACATGCCAGGCAAGCGCTGTAATGGCTGACCCACTGCTCCAGCCCCCTTGTTTCCCTATTTTTTTAAGAGAGAGAAAAACAGTGAGAGAGAGAGAATCAATTTTATGTAGTTTTCCATGTAGCTTCCATTGCTCCAACACTCCATTGTGTCTGTGGTGCTGGGCCTTGCACCTGTGACCTCGTGCATGCCAGGCAAGCACGGGAACCACTGAGCCACCACCGCAGCCCTTGTTTCCCTATTTTTATTGGTGCATTATAATTATACATAATAATGAGACTTGTGACATGTATATATACACACACATAGCAATATAATCTGATCAATAAAATTTCCCAGTGTCTTCATTTTTCTCTTATTTTAGAAAAAAATTAATAATAATTGAGTAGTAAAAAATGTAACAGTGTCTTGAGTATTTTTCACCCTCTTAAAGCAATAGCGACAATCCTATCAACACAAAACGGCACGAGAGAAGCGCTCTGCTCTAGGGCCTCCACAGTGCATGTGGAGGGAAATGCGGCATATGAAAGCAAACTGTCTTGAGCTCAGGGTCCACACAGGGAGCCACAGAGCAGCCATTGTGAACGCAAAGAATAACTGGTAAGCCAATTGTGCAGATAGAATGGAAATACAGAAATAAACAAGATAGCGTCAATCCAAAGCAAGGTAGGAGAAAGGGAATGAAGAACAGAAGGAGAAAATCAACATGCGCTTGGGGATTCATTTCAGTCGTACTGTGTGGGACACACACAAGGACAAGGGCACAAAGAGCTCTTCTTGGTGAATCCGTCCTTGGCATCATCTTTCAAGAGCTCCTTACTCTTTTCCCGCATCCCGAATTTCCGAGGCTCCCAGCGTAGGCCCTGGAAGCTGAGACGCTCCACTAGCACCGAGCACACCTGGGACGTGGACCTTGGTTTCTGACAAGCAATCTCTAATGAAGCGAGCCAAATGCGCCATGGTCAGCAAGGCTGGAAATGAAAGAGATGGACCTGCAGTGCCTTGTAGCCCTGAAAAGGAAGCACACACACACGCCCCACAGCGGTGGAGGTGTGTCAAAGGACACAACTACCACACGAAAGAGTTCACAATGGTCAACAGCAGCATTTGAGCAACAAAATAAAGTACTAGATTATAACCCAGGGTGTAAAAGAACTCCATGAGTTCATAGTGATATGAAGAATTGAACAAGTAAGCAAACGGAGGAGACTCCCCAGGCAGCCCACGGAATCCACGTAGACTCTCCACCTAGGCTGCAGGGCAACTTCCTTCCACGGAGCACGAAGTTAACAGAAGAAGCAACCGTGGAGACTCCTGGCAAACGCTGTCCGACAGTGGTCAGGGTCAATACCCACAGTCAACAGTCATGCAGACGGCTGAGGACCCTTGGGACAATGAGGCATTTCACCCCAAGGGCGCTCTTCCCAGAGAAGCACAGCTCCATCCTCACCGTAAGAAAGACGTCAGAGGAATACCAGCCGAAGGTCACTCTACAACACCCCTGAACGTCTTAAAACTCACTGTCAAGAGCTGGAGCTTCCCCAGCACGCTCAAGGAGGTGAGTTCAAACCCCAGCACCAAGTACCCAACAAAGTGGAACAACAAAAGACACATGAAAAACTAAATTGTCTCTCTCTCTCTCTCACTGTCCCTCTCTTTAAAAAAAAAACTCACAGTCAAGAAACCAGGAGAGGCTCAGAAGCAGTCAGAGCAAGAGGAGCCCAAGGAGACAAGGACGTGGGGTCCTGAGCAGAAAGGGGTGCAGGGTTCAGTGGCAAATTAAAGAAAACATGGGCCCAGTTTTAACAGCAGTGCAGCAGTCCTGGTGCTTTCGCCCCAACAAGCGCCACTCTGCTGGCTGTTTGGGGAGGTCCCTGCCTTCTGAGGAAGCAGGCAGAGCGGCACTGGGTCGGAGGGCAGTGGGTCCTCATCCCTCCTTCCGGCAGTGGTTCAGCCGACACTCACTGCCTGGACAGGCCGGCCACTCCTGCATTCTAGCCTGGTAGCCCTCAGGCTGATGTTCAGGTCCGTGAATTTGTGTATTTTTGCTGTTAGTTTCTTTTCAAAAGTGTCGACCTCCAGATCTTGCCTGGCTGTGGACCCCCTAGTTCCGATTCTCTGTCCGCTGCCTCCATCCCCTGCTGTGTCTGGTGTGCCCCAGAGCAGATCTGCAGCCAAGGACTTGGCACCCACAGTGGCTCTGAGGTGACCTCTGGATGCCAATGAGAGAGGAGACGCTAAACAAAACACAAATGCTGACCCCTAACTGTGCCGGTTTCCTAGGGGCGGAGAGTGAGCCCCTCACCAATGAGCAGCCTCGTCTGCACAGAAAGGGGGTCTAATCCCACGGGGATCCGCCAGTGAGCGGTCGAATGCGTGGAGAAGTTGCCTCGCCCGAGGAGGGGTCTGTCGTGTTCCCCACAGGCTCCCATTCCTCCTTGGGGTGAGCTCTCCTTGGCGCATCCAGTCTGCACTGCCCTCCCCGGAGCTGATAACCCCACAGCACTGGGGCAGCCCCACAGGTGAGGTGAAGATGTAGAGGCTTAAGGTAGACGCAGCGAGTATGCTGGAGGGCCCCAGCCCAGCAGGAGGTGACCCCCGAGCTGAGCCAGCAGGCCGCAGAGGGCAGCAGGACTGCACCTGGTGTTGCTGGCCTCCACACATGCCAGGCGCCGCTTGCGGGGTCTGTCTCTACTTGACAGGCATTGTTGGCGCCTCTGTTGCAGGTACAGGGTCACGGAGCTGAGTATCTTGCCTGAAGTGGCGTGACTGGGGTAGCCAGGATTTGGGCCAAGCCTGACCCCAACCCCATGAGGATGTGCCCAAGCCCCCTCCTTTCTGCCTCAACTCTCGGGGTCATCAGCCCTTGACCTGTTCATTTCAAAGCTCCATCCACGTGGAGCTGCTCCCCACTCTCTCCCCGCAGTTCTGCAGATCTCTGAGAGGCTGTGGCACAGGGCCATGCTGGAAGGAACGCGGGTAGGACCACCGCAGCTCAGAGGCCTTGCCCTTGAGTGAGGGAAGAGGAGGCCCACGGAGGAAAACGTAATTGTACAAAAGATGCCACGAGGGCTTTGCCACGGACCGCCAGCCCCTTGTGATTGGTGCCCGGGGCAGAGGAGGCAGCCATAGCTCTCAGTCTGCCTCTGACCACATTCAGAGACGCGGTCCAGGAAGAACAAAGCGGCCCCAGGCTCCGCCGCAGCGCGACCCGCCTGCTCGGTTAGGGTAAATCCAGGACAGACGCTGATTAAACTCGTATGGTTTTGGCTTTGAACTCTCAAGGCTCGAGGCGAAAGGAGATGATCTAAGAGCCAGGCCTGTGTGGAACCTTCAAAGAGATCCGCAGGCTGTGGCCAAGCCCACCCATCCCACAGCCTATCTGTCCTCACTGCCCTGGGCCCTGTGACAGAGTGACGCCGAGGGAGAGGGGAGGGCCTGGGCCAGGGAGACCTCAGTTCGAATCCCTGTGGTCATGAGCCTGTTGATGGTGGCACCAGCTCCTGGGGGCTGCCATGACAGAGCACCTCAACCCGGTGGCCCGGAGGCAGGAGTGCGTTCTCTCGTGGTTCTGGGTTCTGGTCCCAGGTCAAGGTGTGAGCAGGGCCAGGCTGCTTCCGGGGGCTCTAGAGAAGACCCCTACCTGGCCTGGTGTTGCCAGCAATCCTCAGTGCTCCCGGGCCAGCATTGGCTTGCTCCAGGTCCTGCCTGTGTCTTCACAGGACTACAGTCCTCTGTGTGTCTGTCTCTGTAGCCAGTGACACCCATGTGTCATTGTGACCAGGGTGGCCATGTGATCAGGGCCACCCTAGTCCAATATGGCCCCATCTTAACTCAAGGACCTCCGCAAAAAGCCTACTTCCAAATGGATTTACTAGGGTCTGGGGTGTGGACATAACCCAACCCTCAGCTGTGGCTCCACGAGGTTCCTCAACTTCTCCAGCAAGGTCCTCAAACATGCTCTGAGGTCCAGTGCCAATCTGCCTAGAAGCTTCTAGAGCAGTTCATCTTGGTGATTCCCAAGGTTCTCAAGCGGCATTCGCTGAAGGACTGGATTGCTTTGCCCTGGTGGGCCATGGTTGGTCCTGCAGCCCCACTACTCACATCCACCAACAGCCCACTGGGTGAGTCGGGTCGAGGGAGCCTGGACTGGTGTGTGCCAGGCAACAGGATGGGCTTCCCAACAGGACCTACATGGGGCTGTCCCAACACCCCTACCCACAATGGTGGCCACATGAGGGGTGGACACCTTACTTAACTTGATTGCGGTGCCAGCGACACAAGCCATGCAGGTAGATACACTTTGAATGTGTGTGACTATTCTTCAAGTATTCCTCGACAGCCTCATTAAGGCTGCACACAGGCTCTGGTAAGCACCTGAGCCCTTGCAGAAATGGCTGGCAGCATCAGCGGAAGAGGAGCGGAGGCCATCAATAGTCAGAGGCAAAGCCCTCTGACCCCAGGAAGGAGTCTGCCTTGTGTCCATTTAGCAACCTTTACAAGCAAAGTTCACGGATTCTGGGACATCAGCTCACGTGAATGCAGTCATCTGGCAATAGCCACCATCACAGGCTGGTGTGGGCCAGGAGCTGCCACCTGCAGAGGGCTCAGTGCACCAAGGCCATTAGAGGGTGGCCCACACCTGCCCTCAGGGAGCACAGATCTGGGTGCTTCTGCAGAGACTGCCATCAGGAACTAAATATGCTCACGGCCAAAGAAGCGTGCATGGCACAGGCCTGCCCTGCCAGACAGCACCTAGCCCTCCCTCCCTTGCATCCAGAGATCTGGCCCACGGAGTGGGAGTGGACGTGGTCCACAGGCACCGCCCTGAGCTCTTTCCCTTCCTGGAGGTGGAGCGTTGAGGCAGGGTGACCCAGGAGCACATGGCAATGGTGGCAACAAGCTGGAAGGGGCCCAGGAACGTGAAGCACCAGCCCAGCCAGTGTCCTGGGAGCACAGGAGCAGGAAGCAGGTGCTGGCCCTGTGCTCTGCCTTCAGAGCGTTTGACTAAAGCTGCTTGGGCTCATCCTTACCTGCTCAGTGTGGCAGGATGCAGACAGACAGCAGGTGTCGGAGGGTGGGGCTGGGGCGCAGCACCTTGGTGTCACTAACCCTTGCACAGTGTGTCTCATGGAGCTTTGGGAAGAATCCCACGGTCTCGGAGCCAGCAGCTGGGAGGGACAGGAGCAGCAGCCCACTGGCTGGTGAGAGCTTCGAGCTTCGGGGGCACCTGGAAATGCCCAGCTGAGGGAACTGCTGGACACTAGCAGGAATGCAGGTTCCCAGGCCACACTCCCCATGCAGTCAGGAAGCCACAGGTTTAACAGACACCCAGACAATCCCCTGAGGTCGAACTACATAGAAATCACCCACTAAAAAGTGCAACCTCATAATCCCATGTGCCTGTGGCTCTCTGAGCTGGGCTGTCTGTGACGACCCCTCCTTCTGCCTTCCTGAAGCTAGGTACGTAGGTAGGTACACAGATGGGCAGGTTGGCAGGGGCACAGATGAGTACAGATACCTAGACATAGACAGGTAGGTATGCAGGCAGATCAACAGGTGCAAAGACACACACATAGAAATATGAGCACGTGCGTACAAGCAGACAGATCGGCGACAGACACCATGTGCAGGCTGGTGACGTGTGCCGCGCGGGTGCTGCAGGTTCAGTCTTGTCTTTCCCCTTCCGACTCATCTCAGGCAGTGTCCTCTGCACTGATCTCCCAGCACCTCTGTGAAGCTGCACTGGGGAGCTGCTCCTAGCTCCTTCCAGCAGGGACACCATCTGTACCCAGAACACAAGTCACCAGCCACCCTCCAAGCGAGAGGCTGCCCACACCCTCAGCTCATTCACGTGACCCTCCTGTGGCCTGTCCTCTCCCCCAGAAGCTGCTTGGATGTTCTCTAAAGCCCCCGCAGCACCTGCCTGCTCACCAATACACAGTCCAGGTCACAGCTAAAACAGCAGGACACAGGACTCATCTAAATGGCCCAACACTGAGCCAGAAACCGCGGTGACTGCTCCACTCCCACCTGGCCTCACGGAAGAGAAGAGTGAAGCCTGGGAGGGTAGAGAGGCCTCTGAGGGCATGACGTGGGGCAGGGTGCTCAGCATGTCCCCTAAGTGGGGCTCCCGGCAGGACTCAGAACCCCCTGCAGGGACCTGGACCAGGTCCTTCTACACAAGGGAAATCGAGGCTGCCCACATGCCTGTAGCCTCTTGCTAGGCCACTGCACAGCAGCCCAAGTTGCTGTTCATATTTACATCTTAGGACAAGGCTTGGGGACCTCCTGAGGAGGGACTGGTCCCTTCCCCTAGACTGTTGACCTCATCCAAACACTCCACCCAACCACCTCCTTTCACAGGGAACTTTGTGGCCCAGGTTGGGGAACTAACCCTAAGATCCCAGAGCTGCGCAAGGCAGAGTGGAGGGCAGTCGGGCAAGAGAGCTTCCTCCTGGGCCCCATGCCCCATGTGCATGCCAGCACCTGCTGGCGGCTGCCCAGGTGGATGAAGCCACCCAGGCCTAAGCATTAGCCTTTGTGTGACTATTCTAGCCAAAGACACTGGGCTGCGTCCTCCACATAAGGAGGCTGTGCTGCGGGGCTGGTGGGGCCCTGGCTCCAGCTAGTAACTCTGGTGACTCAGGCTGTTTCTGTCTTGCCCCCCCAGCCGCTGCCCTGTGGTCCTCCCCATTTCCATGGCAGGGAGGAGCTGCTGGCAGGGAGGGCTGGCACCCACCTCCAGGCACTGGGGCGGGGGCTCCACACCTGCACTCTCGTAGCCCACTGGCTGGAGCTGGTCACATGAGGCAAGGTCACTGCAGGGAGGCTGGAAAGCAGCATCTTCCAGGGCAGGGACAGGGAGCCAGGGGAGGCATCAAACAAGTTGAAGTTGATCAAACGAGGGCTAACCCCCTTCCAGGCTTGCTCTTGGCCAGGTCCTGGGCAACTTTCAGGAGAGCTGAGGGAGGGAGTGGGCCAAGGGCAGAAGTCAGTGGGGGTCTGGCTAGCTTAACTATGGTGTTATCACTCCAGAGCATGTCAGCAAATTCTTGAGCAGACGTGATTAGGAAAGCAGGAGCAGCATGTGCAACTGCACCTCCTGGAGAGCCTGGGCCGCAGAGCCTGGGAAGGATGAAAGCAGAGCTTAGCAGGCCACCGTCCACCTGCCAGCTCTGGGCAGCCTGCAGGGGAGACTGGGACCTTCCTGAGGTCAGGAGGGACCTCTCGCAGTGCGACCAGAAGGGGAGCCTGGGCTGCTGGCTGCAGGACCCCAAAGCTGGTCACAGCTGTGCCCTGAGAGCCCACTTCTGTCCACTGGCTCTCCAGCCCTGGGGACTCAGCTCCCACACCCTCCCCACCGGGAACCCTGCCCACCCCTCCGTGCCCCTGAGAGCAACTGTCCTTCCTCTGGCTGCATGCGTGTCTGGAGCACGGGACCTGCCTCTCAGGCCCAGCAGAGCTCTGGGCTTTCTCTGTGTGCTTGTGTGGTGGGTTGATCCACAGCCCCAAGTGCCAGCCCCTCCCAGCACAGAGGATGCCTGGCTGGAGCCCTGGTCCCAGGACTTCATTGGGGTCACTGGGCACAGCCCTCCCGGCTGTCCTGCCTGCCCAGCCCAAATCAACCTCAACAAACTCTCTTTGTTCGAAGCTCCTGAGTTTGGGGTATTTCTTTAAAGGGTCCTTGTCCTCCGGGTTCCTGTAATAAAACACGGTAAAGGAAGCGTTTATAAGCAGCAGAAAGGCATTGCTCTCAGTTCCGGGGGGCCCAGCAGGTTCCCTGTCGATGGGCCACTTTCTGGCCCAGAGTATGCCTTCTTGCCATGTCCTCACCGGGAAGGGGAACCAGAAGGGTCTCTCTTGGGCCTGTTTTGCAAGGACAGTGATCCCTTCAGTCAGGGGAGGTCTTGCTGAGGAGGTCACCTTGCTGCTGGGGTCCAAAAGAGGAGAAAGGACCAGTGCTGAGAAGCAAGGGAAAGAGTTTTCCACCAGAGGGGCTGGAAAGGTAAAAGGAGCCCACCCTGCAAGAGACCAACAGGTGACAGGGTGTCAGGACAAGAGCAAGGGAGAGCTCGGGTGCAGTCACCAGGGCCTTACAGATCAGCACTAGGAACCGTATCTCAGGATGGCAGAAGACACTGCTGGGTGTCAAGCCAGCACATACCTGATAGACCTAACCTTCCAGGCAGGTGGCACCTGTGGAGGGGGCCTCGGCCCTCAGCGACAGTCTGGTCACACTGGCCATGCTCCCCTGCATCTTCTCATCAGAGCCAAGCAAGAGGCTCCGGGATTAGGGAGATTTGCCCAGGTTCACAAGGAGGGAAGAGGCCCCAGCAGCCTCACCTGGCCCCGGGCAGTCTCCACGCTTCCGAGGTACCCCCACTTGTTCCTGGAGAGTGCTGACACACGTGCTGTGTCTCCCGTCCCAGCCTGATGTGATGTCAGGAAGCCCGTGGGGGTGCGGCAAGGCATGCACACACCGTGCCCTGGACCTCCACTTGCCCAGGAGCTCACTGACGTGCTCCACCCACCCCCCTCAAGAAATGCAATTCATGCTGGGGTGCGAATGACAAGGGTTGAGTCACCTCTATTCTCCAAGGAGTTTGGCTTTTAAATGGGTCAGAAAAATTCTTCAGCCAAAGAAAAAATTCTCACAGACAACATTTTCAAAATCGGCCAGTCTCACTGGGTGGGGTGAGGACGAAAGCTTCCCGGGGGCGTGGGTCACACAGGAGGTGGAAGGTCTTGGCTTCTCCCAGCACCCCCTCACCCCACGTCTTCACCATCTGACACCTTCTCTCAGTGTCTCCCCAGCCTCATCTTCCAGCCTCTCCACACCCTGCACCCCTCGTTCTCCAAGCAGAACACTCCTGCGGTTGACCGACTTTAAAAGCTGTTGTCAATCTGAGGCGTCAAACAGGTGCGAAGAACGCTCGCTACTCAGCACCCAGCGTAAGGAGCAGTGGAGCCCCGTGACCCTGCCCCGGGTGTACACTCCCTTCTCCTGCCGAGGAACCATCCGCCTGGATTCATCATCCCTGTGTGTTTTCATTGTCAAGGGCCTGGAGTTGTTCTCATGAACACACAGGTGTCGTTCTGCATGATTTTAATCTGTGTTCTGCTGCAACCTGCACTTCTCACTCAAATGTTATTGGTGAGCTCCTTCATGTGGGGGTGTGTGGCACCCATCCACTGTTTTCTTTGCTATGTAGTATTCCATCACTCACACTCATTTTCCATCCTCCTGCTGATTTCAGCTGGGGAAACGAGAGACAACATTGCAGGAAATATTCCTGGAAGCCCCTCTTAGCTCTGGCTCTTCCTGGGATGGTACCTGGAGCTTGCTGACTTGGCCGGGCTCTCTGGCCCTCCCTGGTTTCTGTACCTGCTGTTCCCTCTGCTGGGAACACTGCTCCTGTTTCCCCTGGAAAACCCCCACTCTGCCTCCACAGGGAAGTCCCCCCACCTTACCAGGCTGGTGGCACCGTCCTGAGCTCCTCTGCTCAGTTTAGGGAGCAGGTGTGACGGGGAGTGAACAGAAGGATGAGGAGCAAGTAGGTGAAGAGGGCAACGTCAGCCCACTAGGAAAGCAAAGACAGAGGGGGGCAAACGCATGAACGGCTGAAGAGCAGGAGCCAGGAGGCTGCACACCGCCAGTCACTGAGGGGAGGCAGCCCCCTGAGGTGCCACTGACTGACAGCCCCTGCAGAGGCTGGGTCAGAAGGCAGAGAAGAGACCCAGCCTTCCATCCTCCTATCCCAGGGACCTGAACAAAATACCAGCGATGAGCCAGAGCACTCAGGTTGCAGCAAGAGCTGGACATGGGCGGTCTGGAACTCAGGGACCTGGGCAGGGCACGAAACTCCCCATCCCCATTAGCAGCTCGGCTCCTATGCAGAAGTCAACCCCAGGTCACAGAGGGTAGGGAACCCAGGATAACCTCAAGGCAAGACCCACGAGCCATCTGCTTGGACGGCAAAGGCCACCTCTGAGCAGGGCTGTGCTCCCGGGGCTCCCCACCCACCCCCACCTCTCTTGGAGGAAAAAGCCCTTGGCCGGGATCCATCTCTAACTGGCTTGCTGTGTCTGCGCGCAGACGCGGGCTGTTTAGACAGCCTGTTTCGGTGGGTGGTCAGGCGGGAGCCCCAGCAGCGTTTACAGAAAGCCCTGGCATAAATGAACTGTTGACGACCAACTGGAGGGCCCCGTGAAATCACGACATGTAAAATATGAGAAAGGGCCCTTTCCCTGGTGGGAGAGGGGAGAAAGGAAAGAAGGGCTGCTTGGAGGGAATTCAAGCGACCACAACAAGGCCACGCACAGAAGTCTCGCCAGCAAACACGCACCCACGAAGCGCCGCTTCTCCCTCCCTGCCAAACACGCGCCTTTTTTTTTTAATTTCATAGATTTAAATAGTTTTTATGCATCAAATACAAGAAACAGACCGACGTTTTCTCATCCCCTGTTATGTGGCAGGCTAATATTTGGCTATTTACGCACCATTGAAGACCATTTCTGGGGAACATGGCCCCTTCCAGGTTGGTGGCCGCCCCAGCTCCACGGCAGGTCTCAGTGCAAAGGGAACAAAGGCTCGTCCAGCGTGGGGCCGCGTTCCAGGCCCGCGGTGCGGATAAACACATCCTGCAGCTCCCACATCGCCCTCTTTATAAACGTGGGTGCAGAGCAGCTGCTGGGAGGCTCCTCCGCCACCCAGCTGCGCACCCTTGGCCACACTGTCTAGCAGCTGGCCGCGGGCTCCCGCTCCGGGCGGCTGAGGCTGTGCGATGGTTTGAAGACCCCGTTTCTCTCATGTCACCATATCCATTTCTAGGACCGGTTTCAGTTTGGTTTTACACTGTTACTTTCACATTGCCCCAAAAGAAGCTACAGTGTTAAAACCTCGTAGTATCAGATTGGCCTTTGCTTTTGAAACTTTTCACCCCAAGTGTCTCTTTCGGAGCTTGTGGACTTAGACACAAAGTGTCCTGCCAAATGAATGCGGCACTGTTTCTAGCGTCCCGTCCCTGAAGCCTCTGCTTCCAGTTCTTTTCCACTGTGTGACCTTTGCTGCAATCTGCCCGCCGGCATGCGCAGAGCGCCCGCACCCAGCCACTGGCTGCCAGTGGCAGTTTGCCCGGGGTGCTCACGCTGCGGCAGTGAACGCCCTCCCCACACAGCCATGGGTGTACAATGCATGTGCGCAAGGTTTGCTCCTGGAACCTGACTTGGAGGGCCACTGGGCACTTGTCCTCTGTCCCACTAGCTATTGTGCCCCAAGCCACACTGACAGAAGCCAGCACGGGCACACTTGCAAGGTGTACCCCATGGGCCTCAGCAGCTAGGTCCTTGCTGAATTCCCATCTCCCTAGCTCTTTACAGGTGGAAATCCGTACCTTGTTGGCAATGTGTTAACTAACCTTTGTTTCTATCTTCTGCAACTTGGCTGTTCCTACCCTGATGTACTTTTCAGTTTGGTTGGCTTTTATTAGTGACTTGTTTTAAAATAGTTTTCAAACTTGGATAATCTCAACATTCACAAGCCTGCTGCTTATGAGGCACTAAGGCTGATGTAACCGCATTGCAGATGCTGCTACCATGACCTGCAGAACGGTGGACAGGTGAGGACACAGGAGAGAAAGCTGCTGCGGGGGTGCTCGTGCAGTGGTCACGGCTTAGCAGCGGGCGGGAGCTGAGCACTTTCCTGTCTGTGGCTTTTTACCCCACTTTGTTAAGGGTCTTTGTTGTTGTTTTGTTTCTGATAAGAATACAAGAATTCTGTCTGTTAATGTTGACGGAGTCAATGCCTTGCGCTCCCCGATGGTTGGCGATGTTTGTGGGTTGTTCGAGAAGGCTGTCTGAGCCCCAGGTCATGGAGATGGTCTCCTCTGCTCCCTCTTACGCTTGTGACATTTGGCCTTTTGCATTTAGATACACATCTAATTTTGTTGCTACAGACATCTAACCCTATTTTTACTTTCTGAACATCTATCATTTGCGGATCCATGTGTCATTTGAGGCTTAATCAGCACAGCCATCTGATAGATAGTGGGGAGGGAGTCACAATAAAAAGACTGACAGCCCTTAGTCTGCAAGCAGGTTTACTTTCCCTGAAGTTATCTGGAGAAGGGGACTGCACTACAAAGTTCTTTTAATCACCTCTGGGCCTGGACTAACCCTAGCCCCCTGACGGTGCCCACCCCTGCAGGACCCTGGCTGCCGGCTCCGCAGGGAAACCAGGCCACCGAGCACGGCTGCTCCCCACGCAGCCTCTGTCCGGGGTTTGCATCATCATCTGCATTTGTGGGTGCTTGCACCCTGGCACACCCTGGTGTGCAGATGCTTACACACCTGGAGAGGTGTGGAGCTTCTGCCAAGACCAGAGCCACAGGGTGGAGCAGGCATTCACACCTGCTCCCACACAAACACTTGTCCTCTGTGCCATTATTTCCCGGTAGGAAGACGTCTGCGGCCAGTGGCCAAACGGTTTGCAGCACAACTGGCGCACCCTCCTCCACTCTATTACCTGTGGATCTTCATGCGCGGCAGATGCTCTGCCCAGCAGCTGCCCGTCGCTGCTCACCGCAGCCGTCCAGGGCAAAGCCTTGTCCTGCCATAAGACCCCAGGCAACCGCCCTCCCCTGCCTTCATCCTCCTCTGCCTCCTTCCTCCTCTGCCTCCTTCCTCCTCTGCCTCTTCCTCCTCTGCCTCTGTCCTCCTCTGCCTCTGTCCTCCTCTGCCTCTGTCCTCCTCTGCCTCCTT